>VDFB02261983.1:0-163493 GCA_007258455.2 Sequoia sempervirens | reverse complement strand
GTTTATAAAGTGCATAGCATATTAAACACAATATAAATTATGTATAAAGTGCAACATATACATATAGTACATGGCTTAGAAATAAAAGGAATAATGCTTAAGTTAGAAGGCTATGCATAAACAATAGACATCTAGTATTAAGTATTTAAATTCTAAGTAAGATACAACATAGGCAATATTTGAATAAAGCGCATGGAAACAAAGAAAACCAATGTGAGATAAATCTATCAAGACTAAGTCAAAACATGAAGGCAAAGTGAATACTCAACGTATAGGAAACTTTGACCTAGTATTTATCAATAGCAACCCAAAAGAATAGGGCACATGATGTTTTGGTGATGCCAAACTATGAATAGTGTCAACCAGATAGAAGTCTAATCCGCAATACAAATTCTAGCATATGAAGCAAATTGAAATGTGAGAAATAGTCAAATGAGAAGCTGGCCAAAATGAGTCAACTGATCTGTGAAAACAATAACCTTGCATTTTTGAATGATATTCTTGTTGTCCATTAGAATGAGCAACTCATTCTCTATGATGAAATCTAATTGTGCATGTGTTTATTATGTAATGATTTTAGTTGCCACCTTTTCTTCTTCTTGATGAGTCGAACCTTTAAAATTGAGAAGTGTCATCTTTGATAGCTTGTTTCTAGCCAACAGTTGCTCGCTTTTGTGTATAAATAGAGGTGTTTTCTACCTCAATTGGGACACATTATGCGCTCTTGATGTTTATTTTTTGACTCGTTATTCTAATTTCATGAGTTTGAGAGTTTGTGAGAGGTTTTTGAGAGTTTGTGAAAGGTTTTTAAGAGTAAGTTTTAGTGAGTGGAAGAGAGTTATTTTGGAATTGCTTGTTGATTTTGGGAAGGTTGAGCTAGGAATCCAATTTGATCATTTGGAGCACTACATAAATAGGCATGTTGATTTCTACTCTTTTATGTTTTATATGTATTTGAAAAGATTGTGTCTTTGTTTGCCTTGTTTGAGAAATTTGTTTAAATCATTTATTATGGAAAGGTTATTCTCTTCTTAATGAGTAAGTGAAAGATTCTTGATGAATCTACGGATCTCTATTGTTTGAGTGTCTATATATACTCCATATTAAGCAATGGGTGATTATATTGGTATTAAATATTATATTAAGTTAGAGCTTATATAGAATCAAATGAACCATATAATAAAATAATGGAGCAACAACAAGAGTGAATCCAGACATGAAATTTGTCACTGAAGCAACAAAATCATGGTGGTTGGAGGAGAATCTAGGAAAATAGGCAGGTAGGTGGTGGAAATGAAAGGCAAGCGATGCCAGGTGGCCATAACCAAGGAAACCATTTCCAAAATCGGCGATATGGGCATTATCCACCAAACATGCATGGGTGGTTAGGGAAATGGTGTTTTAGAAATCCCCAATTTCAAACAAAGGAGGGAGATGGCAGGCATCCTTAGAACATTCAGAGAAACCTTCAACATCTCGTTTCAAGAAGAAATCTAGGGAAAGATGGCCAACGTCAAGCTTGCAAGGTGTGGGTTCCAAAAGCAGGCACACAACTTGAAAAAACCTACACCCTGACAAAAAGGAGAAGCAAGATCATGTCGATTCTGAACAACATTCTTCAACCTCACTGAGACTATCTAATGCACTACGATATGTTCATCAAATGGATGGGCAAGGATGCTTCAAATAAAGAGATCACTGACTGGCTAATGGATCAATTTGAAGGCCAGGTAAGAGCCAAATCCCTAACTAAAAAATTTATTTTGGTAGAATTTGAAAATGAAGAGATTAAAAAGAAGATTATTTTTAGAGAACTTATCTTCTTTAGGGGTTTTTGTTTCTATAGAATAGATCAGGTGCCAAATTTTGACCTAGGATCACGTAAATCGAAGTATTACCCTTATTGGGTAACCCTAGATAAGCTTCCCCTAAAATATTGGAGTGAGGAAACCATAGAGAAGATTGGTAATGCTTTGGGAACCTTTGTAAGCATTTATGAAGAATTTTTGAAAGGAAAATCGGGTCAAGCTAAAATTCTAGTGGAAATTAACATGGAGTTTAGATTTTTGGATAATCTAGAAATCCTTATCGGGAAAGGGAGTTGGTTTCAGATCATCTCAGTGGACTCAAAAGGGGGTAGTTGTATTCTCAATAAAAGCTACATCGCAGGGTGCTCGAAAGGTGTAGGGAAGGTGCTAGATTTGACTATCGACGAGGGTTGGTTTGGAAGAAGTTACCCTCGCCGCAACGATACTTCGAAATTTCTGAATGGGGAGGAGGAAAAGGAGCAATCTCATCATAATTCCTGAATCTGAAGGATCTCATTCAAGCTTAGGAGCATCAAGATTGGCAGAGATTCAAACTCAGTGTCAAGGAAGGATTGTCTTGAACAATTGGAGGACCTAAGGAAAGATACAGAAGCCCTAGAGCAAGAAATCTACAAAAAAATTAGAACCATATCAAGACAAGAAGAAATGAGGTGGTGGGGAATCTTGAACAATCTGGCCTCTCAGCATGTTAGAAGGCACAGGAGGAAGTATGGACGGGGGTTGATATGAATTTTGAAGCTCTAGGCTTAGGAAAAGAGCGTGCATTGGGCGTTGAGCAAATAATCGTTAACAATAATGATCATGAGCCCAACCAGTTGGAAGATGATGTGGAGGAAGAATTTGAGGAGTTCCCAGTGGGTGTTGCTCTTCCCTTAGAACAGTAATTAATGTTGGAAGTGACAAGAGACTCAAACAATTAAATGGAAAAAATCTCTCCCAAAGGATGCCTAGGAATCAAACAACTATCATCATCCAAAACCAAACCTGATTGTGGAAAAAGGAAATCCAGAGGGAGGAAATCAACTCAAGAGTTAATCAAGTTGGCAGGAGATGTAGAAGGTCAGCAGAAACTCATTGCTTTGCTAAATGTGGGGAAGAGCACCCCACTCCCAAGGTCGTCATGAGATTACTATCATGGAATGTTAGGGGTATAAATGCCCCTAACAAATAACACCTGGTTAAGAGAAGGGTGGCTTTGACCATGGCATATATAGTACTTCTGTAGCAAACAAAACCAAGTGAAGAAGATCTGGAGAAATTAAAGAAAAAATATGCAGGGTGGGATGGTAGCGGAGTCCAAGCCAGTGGTGCTTCGAGAGGTTTGGCTTTGTTCTGGAATCCAAGATTGGTTCAGGTAGAGATTATTTTAGAGAGGCCTTGTTGGCAATGTTGTAGAGTTCGAAGCATTCAATCAGGACTTAAGTTTGGCCTTACAATATATACGATCCAACTCATGTATAAGGAAATGAACTCTGTGGCAAGAAATTGAAGTTTTCTTACAAGAAAGGTTAGGAGAGAACTTCATTTTAGGAGGAGATCTCAATGTTTTCTTTGAGGACAATGAAAAAAAAGGAGGAATCCCCAGAGGGAATCAATCCCAGAAATATTTTTGGGACTGGATCATCAGAAACCAGTTGTTAAATATAGAATTCAAAAATGGGGTCTATACATGGACAAGTAAGTGGGCTAGCCTGGGAATGATTGTAGAGAAGCTAGATAGTTTCCTTCTTTGGGGTGGTTTGGACAGCCTGCAGTGCACATTTGAAGCCATCATCTCTCCTAGCATAGGGTCCAACCACCTCCTAATCGAGTTGGTCATAAAAGAGGATAGAAGCCCGTAGTGATCCCCCTTTAAATTTGAGAATATGTGGTTTAAGGATCCATCCTTCCTTGACTTGGTAGAGCAGTGGTGGAAGGAAATTCAAGTTCAAGGATCCAAGATGTACTGCCTTGTATCAAAACTCAAGTGGCTGAAACAGAGAATTAACGAATGGAATTGGAATTGCTTCAAAAACATCTTTGAGTCAAAAGAAAGAATTGAAGGAGAGCTGCAAACAGTAGAGGAAGACATCACAAAGAATGGTTTAAATGTACAAAGTTACTACAAGGAAAAGGAGTTGCTTGGAAAATATGAGGACATTTTGGCTAAGGAAGAACTATTCTAGAGATAGAAATCCTGGGAAGTCTGATTGAAGGAAGCAGATAGAAACACCAAAATCTTCCACAACAACACCTAGTAGCATAGAAGTGAAAATAAGATTGTGAACCTTAGGGGACAAGATGGATCACTTTTAGAAGAGCCTTGGGAAATAGCAGAGGAAGTGGTAAGATATTTCAAAAACCTCCTTAACAACTTTGAAGGTTCAAATCTAGGGCAACAAAGGCCTCGTTAAGAAATATCCCAAAATTGATTACTGGGGATCAGAACATAATGCTTTCTTAAAAATTCACTTAAGGAAGAGATAAAATTGGCCCTTTTCCAACTCCATCTAGATAAGGCTTCGAGCCGAGATGGCCTCCCAACCAGCTTCTTTTAGAAATTTTGGGGTTTGATTGGAGATGAGTTGTTAAAGGAAATTAAGGCCTCTTGAACTTCAAGTCGATTGCTAAAGGAAGTCAATAATACTTTCCTAGCCTTGATTCCCAAGAAAGAGGTTTTGAACTCTTTAGAGGACTATAGGTCAATTTCCTTATGCAACACTATCTACAAGGTAATGACAAAGGCAGTGGCTAACAAGCTAAAACTAATTCTTCCATTAGTAATAGATGAAGAGCAATCAAGCTTTGTTCTAGGTAGGGCCATAATGGATGGAATAATCATTGTCCAAGAAGCAATCCATTCATTACAGCAGAATAAATAGGCAGGGATGATCATCAGGCTTGATATCAATAAGGCTTATGACATGGTGGATTGGAGATTCTTAATGAAAGTCCTGGAAGCCTTTGGCTTCTCTAAGAGATGGATAAACTAGATATATAACTATATTTCTTCCCCTAGATTTATTGTCCTAGTCAATGGCTTGCCTGAAGGTTTCTTTGAGGTATCCAAGGGTTAAAGGCAAGGGATCCCATCTCCCCCTTTCGATACAGCTTGATGGTAGAGGCTTTGGGTAGAGCAATTTCTCAAGGCATCTCTTCATCCTAGCTAGAAGGTATTTAGGTGACAAGTGGCATTCAGGCAGTATCTCATCAGCAGTTTGTTGATGACACCTCCCTATTGGGGGCTGCAAAAAGGAAGGAGGCTATATGTCTCCACTCAATCCTCAGTCAATATGCCAAAGCTTTAGGTCAAGTGGTTAATGAAAGGAAAATCTGAAATTTTCTTTTTGAACACAACTCCCCAAAAGGAACAGGAAATATTAAGGGTGTTGGGTTTTAAAAAAGGCGAACTACCATTTACATACTTGGGAATCCCTCTTGCAAAGGGGCTAAGATCAAATGGTTTGTGTGATCCTCTTAGCCTCAAAATAATCTCCAAGGTGCATTCTTGGAAGGTTAAATAGCTTACCTAGGTAGGTCAAATAACATTAATTAAATCGGTTCTTTCTGCCCTTCCAATATATTTAATGTCGGTCCTCTGTATTCCAAGTGGAAGTGCAAAAAATCTAACTAGAATTTTGAGATACTTTTTTTGGCAAGGAAATGAGGATAAGAAGAAAGTGGCCCTAATATCATTATAGAATGTCGGTCCTCTGTATTTCTATGTTTTGATTATAGATAAAAATCCTGTATTAATTATAGTTAGCAATATACTCTTGCTAGCACGATATTTTCTTTAAGAATTTGCTTTTATAGTAAGCTGTATAGGTCACTATATAACATAAATGACATCACATATGTATAACTTTGGGTCAAAAAAAATTTACACACTTGGAAAGGCTATCAATTCTGATAGAGGAAAGGAATTACAAAACAGCTTTCTGGTGCAAATTTCAAAACTGGGCAAGAAAAGTAGCATCTGTTCATTTGTTCTCAAATCATAGCCAATGCAACAGATTTATAAGTTTCTAGTTAACCATTTCATGGAAATCAGTTCTTCCATAGTTCAAAGGAGGATAGCACACGATATGAACTCTTTGTTAGTGCAAGTTACCAATAAATTGCTCAATACTGGAATACATTTATAAACATCTCATGGAGTAAAATTAATCTATGCTTAACATTCAGGATAAGATAGAATTGCTATCAACATGAAAAAGGCATGCACCATCAATATCTCCAACTGACAGTCTAAGCCAGTATTCCAGAGGATGCCTGCTAGGTTTTGAACCTGTGTCATTGTGCAGTACAGCCCCAACATAACTGGTAGACTGCAAGAAAGCATCAGGATTTTGAAATACACAACACACACCAATAATAATGACATAAAACAACATTAAGTGGTCAAGAAAATATGTATGAAAGGGTAGTTTTGTAATATAGGTTCACTTCAACATAATTAGGAGATTTAAAAAAGAAATTTAAAATGCAATCCCATCAACGGTGAGATTAACTATAGAGAATTATTGCCATAAGAACTCTGATTTGGTCATTTCATTCAAATTCAGCAACAAACATCTTCAAACAGTTAATTACCAGTATTTAAAGTATATGACACAATAGAACCAAAAAGATGGTGAAAAAACATAGGATACTGCTGACAAAACATGAATGTTTTGTGAACATATTTTTAAATTTAAAAAAAAAAACTCTGTAGAAGGAATACTTAATATGAGCTAAGTAATATACATATTTATTGAACTACCGATGAATGCCTTCTTAAGAAAAGTTGAAGTTACACAATGATGTCCACTCTTTAACACAATGCAATGTCCTATTCATTCATCCAATTCAATTGGATGTAACAAAAATATAATCAAGTGCTTCAGCATTGCAATAAAATGAAGCAACATTGTACAAAATTCAGGTTTGCAGATCACAAAATCTATTTTCCTTTGAACACTGCCTTTGACAAAGGGCTATCATCCAAGCCTGTAGCTTCTTCCTCTGAATGCAGTGCCTGTTGTTGGTTCAGACTGCACAGGAGTGTTGGCTTGAGGACCTACATTCCAAACTGCAACTAACTTGTGTCTGCATTGTTTATCAAGGCAATTTCGAAAGAACAATTACAGATGAGATCATTTTACACACTACAAGCAAAAGAAGTAGCAAAATAATTGTTTGTATAAAAGGTCTATAATGCCAGCCTAGGAGGAGAACAAATGACAATTTTTTCTTTCAGATAAACATAAATAATAAAGATCTATATATATACTTCAAAAATCATACAGATTGAGGTGAGAAGTGAAGGATTAAAATAAGCCCTGTGATCGATCATTTATTAGGGCCTTCAAGTAGTCAAACAGTCAAACTAGGATTTTGGCATCAAACTTTCAGGCTCGGCCAGGATGCAGATTCACGGTATAGTCAATGTTAGGTTTGTAACTTGACCTGGATTGAAGAAAAACTAGTAGCCACCTCAAGGTGTGAAGTAGTTTGTCTCATCTTACAAGCTAGTGGAATCATATTTGGAGCTCCCTAATTTGAACTTGGGACCCATGCACAGTCATACAATATGTGAGATGCCTTAAAAAATGATTCCAGTAGCTTGTAAGATGAGGAAAAATAATAAGACCTCATATGACTTGGGGCCCATGCACAGTCATATAACTCTGGAAGATGATCTCAGCAAAAACCAGTGTTCCATGGGTCATGCCCCTATGGGTTTTGCTGGCATACTGGACATTCTGGGCACTTAGAGACTTGGAGGGGACATCCTCTCCCTATCCTGTATTGGTCTTTTTGGGGATTCTCTCACATCCCTTGAAGATCCTGATGTTCTTTGGCCATTCTTAAGACTTCAGGGCATCCACCACATCAAACACAAAATAACAGCAATTTTTTTTTACATATTCTAAAACAAATAAAACCCTAAAAGGGGGGACCACCAATGCCCCCAACTGAAAAAAACTTTTACAACCCATGTCCATTGTTGTTTCACATTCACCAAAGGAGAAGAGGAAAAAAGATGAAAATGATAGGAGAAAAGGAGGAAGAGAAAGAGGAGCAGTTTCCAAGATATCAATACGTTGATGACTCTGACTTCTAAGCTTGTTGCTCAATACCTATGTATGATGCATGATGCAACATTTCTTTTTCCAGCACCTCTATAATTATCTATTAGATGGATTATGGAATCGATGAATTGTTATTATGTAGAAAATTTTCTTTTTTGGTTTGTATATGTTCTTTTTGGGTCTTTTTATTTATTTACATTTAGAAAATCCAAATATCAATTTTATATATTATTTAGCTGTCCCCAAAATTAGGGAAAAAAAATTGCCATCCCCGCACCATGTGCAAATTAGATGAAGTTTAGAAAAGAAAGAAAAATGTTTAGAGTATGTTTAATTACCACAAATACCACCACCAACTTAGTTCCAATGGATACAAAGAGCTCAAAGCCTCAAACCAAGATCTTTACACATTACAACTTATTTCTATTAAAATTAATTATTCTAAAATCTAAATAGTTGTGACTATGGTGGCATGTTGGCCGATTTCAAGATTAGTCAAGAGGAGGATATTCTCAAACATCATATCTCAGCTGGTTGGTATGCTATTGAATTGTTTTCTAATGATTGGAAGACTTGCCAAATAGAGTAAAAAATCGTCTGATTTTTTGCTAGCAGATTTCTATGGCCCTCAAAGAGTCAATGACACAATAGCATGTTGCAAAACCATATCTTGATATTTTCTACAAATAATCACTACTTATGAATCATTGGAAGAGAATTCAACACACCATTAGGTAACTCGTAAGAATCAAGGTATTACTGGCAGCTCCTGACACCAAAGGGGACATTACAATGACCTCATATTTGCTGGGCACACCCCACTAAAGGCTGTCGTAACTATTTCAGGGGCAGTGATTAATGTTTAAAAGGGAATAATATTGATTTTTGCTGGTCCTAGCAGAAAATTATGGGGAATCACAGCCTATAAAGGCTGCTAATTATTATTTATTTCAGTTTGCTAATGATTTTTATGGTAGCCGTACAGTTGGAAGATGCAGCCAGAAAAATCAATTCTGGTTTTGTCATGTCCCCAAATTCGTGGGGACTCCAATCTCAACATAAGGCAGGAAAAGTTTTTCTAAGCGCTTTAATAAATATTAAAATAATAATAATATTGAAATTTGAATTTGGGCCGACTAGTTGGAAGGCATGTAATTGCATCTCTGGCCAACCATTTGGGAGGCATATCTGTTTCATATTAATATGGGAGTTTAAGGCAATGAAGATCATCACGGAATTGAGAGTTCGCTTAATCTTGGGGAGAAAACAAACTCCCAGATTTGCAGCTCAGGTGAGACAAATCCCCTCACCTGGTTTTCATGATTCCTACCATTCATTCAGCATACTTCCAAAGTTTAATTTCCCATTTGCGATCACAGGGACGGGAGCTGGTGGTGTTGCAATTGTCATCACGTGGTTGCACTTAGGCTCTGGCCACGCATTTACCAACATCCTCATCAATTGCGGATGGGATCTAGCAACGCCATCCTAAGGTGTCGTGATATTTGTCTTCATCGCGGGCCAGGCATAAGACCGTTGGTTCGTCAGGTATAGCATTGCAGAACACCTGTTCACTTCAGCCTACTTCTGAGTGTATCGGGTTCACATTATCGCCCAGATGTGCCATTCTCTGGTACTGTCATGAAATACACTCACCGTTTGTACAATTTGTGTAGAGCTGGCATGTAATTCGTAGCCTGTGGGTTGCCACATTACTCATAGACAATTGGGCTTGGATGAGAAATGATTCACAGTCATGAATGTGATATATTTCCGGGTGCAAATTCGTTATTAATAACACTGCCTATGTGCGAGCTGTGTTAGAATTTACAGCGCTGCTCATTGATTTACTGCAATTGAGTTTCCAGATTTACCCTTCTGCTGCTAATTTATCTCTGAGTGCATAGGTATGGATCGCACCTTAACCCTGGGGTTTCTGAATCAGTAATATTGGTTATTTCTTCTATTTTTAATTGCATTGGGGATCAGAGAGTATAGTTTCACGCATATTGCACACAGTTGTCAGTCGGATGTCTACACAGAGATTATATTTTCAGGCTTTGTATTACTATTACTGGCTGGGTATCTTACAGTGGTATCAGAGCAGGTGTCTCTTGCCAGCCTACAGGTCCATTTTGACACATGCAGATCTACATTGGACAGGAGAACAAACATGGATTGGCAACCTAAGTTCTTACCCAAGGTAGATCCCCTTAGGAGCTAATATCAAAGGTACAGAAGGATCAAGAAAGGTATCCGTATGAAGCCACCAAGATCTTTGACCAATATCAAGGAATGTCTGATAAGATCAAATCTGTACTTCCTTTCAATGATTATCTACATTGTCTTGAATATAGAAACCCAGACAAAAGAGGACTTTACAACTACATCAAACGATAAAGAGGAAAGAAGAAGGTCATGCAAAAATTGCTAAGGAGGAAATCATAGAGCAGGAAGAAAAACCTAAGTCACAAGACATCACAAAACAAGACCAAGAGGAACCCTATGAGCAAGTCAAAGATGAAGATTGCTTGCTGATTCCTAATGATTGTGTGTACCAACAGAAAATTGATGAAGCAAAGGTAGAGAAGACTCCATTTGTTGAAGAGGTGCCACTAATTTCAAGTGATATCCAAGAAGCAGCCAGTCAAGCTTTAGGTATGGAAGTAATTGAACAATGTGATGATGTTATTGGTTCCACTATGGTGAAGAATGATGCGTTCAAGATTGACCCTCATGAGGAGAGATTGCATGTTTATCATGAAAGCACTAATGACATTGGCATGATGAGGGTTGTAACTGAAATAAGAGAAGAAAACTGCATAGAGGTTGATCAAGAAACATTTGAGTTCCTTTGCTCCAAGATTAACGAGTTCATTGATTGGTTAATTTGTAATCCTGTGAAGGAAATTTCTGATGTGCACATGATGGATCTAGGAGAGCTGATGGAGTTTGAGGAAGGCACTGCACTTGAGCATAAGGTGAGGACGGATCTTCTGGGGTATGACAGCAGAAGGATACCTCCACATTATCATGTTATGACAGCCAAAAGAATCAGCTTTAAGAGCTATAATCCTCATGGAAGAATTCATATCGGACCAGTACCCTTTGGAGAGCATGAAGTGATGTGGAAAAGAGAAGTTTGAGGTGGTGAAAGGCACTAAGGGAAGGTATGATAGCTGCCCTGATTTTCTGATTTGGAACAACAGTCCTTTGGATTTTGCTCGGTCTTGAGTGGGCAGCTCTTACTCACGATGGCGATGGTAAGGAGTCCTCTTCCCTTGTTCTGCACATCCGTAGGAGAACACTCGAAGTCCAGAAGTTGATTGGCGTTGATGGCCTTTGGAGATACATCCATCCCCTTGTGCCTGTTGAACGTGATAGTGTGACGATTTGGGATCCAGGTATTGACATATTGGTGCACCATTTCTTTAGGATCATGACAAGTTGCTTGACAGGTACTAGCTTGCTGATGTTTACATCTGAGTTGAGCAGCAAAAGGTTGGGTTCTGAGATCATATAACTCATCACTTGTCGGTCGTCTCGGCACTCATGGACACGAGCTTACAATTGCTTGAGGGCAAGCAATTTTCGAGACAGGAGAACTGTCATGTCCCCAAATTCTTGGGGACTGCAATCTCAACATAAGGCGGGAAAAGCATTTTTAAACACTTTAATAAATATTAAAATAATAATAATATGAATTTAAATTATTAAAAATAATATTTAAATTTGAATTTGGGCCGACCGATTGGAAGGCGTGTAATTGTATCTCTAGCCAACCATTTGGGAGGCATATCTGTTTCATATTAATATGGGAGTTTATGGCAATGAAGATCATCATGGGATTGCGAGTTGGCTTAATCTTGGGGAGATGACAACCTCCCAGATTTGCAGTTCAGGTGGGACGAATCCCCTCACCTGGCTTTCGTGATTCCTACCATTCATTCCGCACACTTCCAGAGTCTGATTTCCTATTTGTGATCACAGGGGCAAGAGCTGGTGGACTTGCGATTGTCATCACAAGGCCAAGCTCAGGCTCTGGCCACGCATTTACCAGCGTCCTGATCGGTTGCGGATGGGATCTAGCAACGCCATCCTAAGGTGCCATGATATTTGTCTTCATCATGGGCCAGACATAAGACCGTTAGTTCGTCGGGCATAGCATTGCAGAGCAACTGTTCACTTTGGCCAACTTCTGAGTGTATTGGAATTTGGGTTCACATTATCGCCCAGATGTGCCGTTCTCTGGTACTGTCATGAAATATACTCACCGTTTGTACAATTTGTGTAATGTTGGCATGTAATTCGTGGCTTGTGGGTTGCTACATTACTCATACACAATTGGGCTTGGATGAGGAATGATTCACAGTCGTGAATGTGATATATTTCTGGGTGCAAATCCGTTATTATTATTAACACTGCCTATGTGCAAACTGTGTTAGAGTTTACAGCGCTGCTCATTGATTTATCGCAACTGAGTTTCCAGATTTACCCTTTTGCTGCTAATTTATCTCTGAGTGCATAAGTATGGATTGCACCTTAACCCTGGGGTTTCTGAATCAGTAATACTGGCTATTTCTTCTATTTTAAATTGCTTAGGGGATCATAGAGTATAGTTTCACGCATATTGCACACTGTTGTCAGTCAGGTGTCTGCACAGAGATTATATTTTCAGGCTTTGTATTACTATTACTGGCTGGGTATCTTACAGGTTTCTAATACCAAATCCATATGATATTGTTATTAACATTTTCTGATATTTATTTAAGATTATTACTTGCCTTGTCAGTACACTGTTACCAAGAAGGTGGGTGATATTGCATTTGAACTCAACTCATACCTCAAGTTTCATTCAATTTGGTGCAAAAGTACTCCAGCTATACTTTCTACCATCGATGGACACATTAGAGGTTGTTGAATTGTTGCAGAGCACAAAAGTAAACATTTACATTACCACTCCAATTAATACATTGAAACATTGATCAAGATGATGAGGAATTATAGACTCTACTCTATTGGGTGGTGAAGGCAGGGCAATTTTACATCAAGGCAAGTGGATCCCCAAGAACAAGATTCACAAAGGGTTTCCCCATCTGGTGTAGAAACAAGGATCAATGAGGCCCATTGCTTCTCAATGGGGGGCAAATGGTCCAGAAAAAGCCCAAGTCATCCAAGTGACAGTCTTATACAGAATAATGAATATCTTTGAAAATCCATTTTAAGTATTTTTTCTATGCTTTTTGTATTTTGCATTTTGCATTTTTTAGGCCGTTCTAAGTAGAATTTGGAGATGAGACAGTTGGGCCCTGCTTAGGCGGCATCCCAACCTGGATTGATAGTTCATGATCTAAGATATCAAACTCATTTACAAGCTCTGCAAATTGAGTAACAAGCTAGGAGTATGACCCCAACATGTATTGGACCAAACATTTTCACTTTTCAATAAGTTTGCCCCTATCTGGCCATTCATTTCAACTTCTAAGAGTACACAGGTCACTACAAAGTATGACTCTTCAGTTCTCACCAAGAACTTCAATATTCTACTTCTAATAAATTTTCAATTTCATGTATGAAAAATTATATAATGGTTGGATTCAAAGCACGTAACTGGAGTGTAAGGCATTCCTCTCTCCTATAGAGTCTGCCCATTTTCTATAAACCCTTAGTTGAAAAATGAATCTACTTTTTCGGCTATTCAATAATTGTAAAATCATCTATCGTTCAAATTTTGTTCTGATACATGAAGTTCCTCAACCAGTGTATTGTCCCCTGGATTAGCAGCTTAATTGAAATCACAACTAATCATTGAAGTGTACTAAGGATTGTGCTTTAAGCTTGAAGACTTACCTGAGCTCCCTCAGTTTAGCCTGAATTCTCTGCAGTAATCTAGGATCTATGACTGAAATGTTTGTTCACGGTGTTGGTGACCAAAATTTGAGCTTGAAATATTCATCTGTTCTCCTCAAGATCACAGCCAACATCCTTGAGACTACCATTCAGATCCATAACAGCTTTAAATATACTATTTTGTCCTGTCCTGTGAGTACCGGTAAGGTGAATATTGGAATCAGCCATGGTTTGCTCATTATTGACTTGTCTAGATGCTTCATCTCTTTCTATTCTTCTATTGAGTTCTCCCCCTCTATTTTTTTCTATGTCAGGGATCCAACTCAAGCTATGGACAGGGTTACCAGAATGCTCACCAGCCCTGATAAAAACACAATTAGCAGGACTGCCATCATGCCTATCAGTATTCCTTTTGAGAAGAGCATTCTTGGAGGAGAGGTCAAGATGATTCCCCTTCATGATTCCCACCCCATCAAACAACAAGATATGCCCCATACTAGGATCATTGTTTCTAACCTAAGGACCAAAGGTATTAAGCTGCAAATCAGAAGACACAAACTGTCTGCAGCCTGTAAGAACTCTTCTACCTTTGATGACTTGCACAAAGAATCTATGGCCTTCTCCATTTCACCCACCGATCAGCAGACAATCTCCATCCCAGGCTAGTTCAGAGTGGCATCTTCATCAGCAACAAGAGGGTTCAAGGGCTTCTCCACATATTGGATCCCGACAGTATCATAGCTCAGGTTAGATTTTAGCCCCTAGGAGCAGCCTGCAAGGAGATGAGACTTAGAACCCTTAGCATCTGAGTAGTACACTCAATACTTTTTGATTGAATTCTCATCAAAATTAATGCAGCTTTCTGTAGCAGTTTGGTGCCTTTGATAGGCTCACACTTCTTGATAATCTTCACACGTCCAAATATTTTTGTTACATCCCCATTAGCAGGGCATCCATAAGTAAAATTTCATTATATGGTGTTCAATCCCACCCTCATACAGATAAGCCAGATGAAAAACAAACCAGAGAAAGCCATAGAAGGTACACTGTAAACCATACTCACAGGATGGACACTACTCAACTGACAAGACTACAGCATGTGCCAACTTCGGTAGCAAACTTAAGAATTTATGGTGAAAATTGACCCAAAGGGAACGAATGGAAATACTTTGAACTACTCCCAGGGGATGTGTCTGGAGCTAAACAGGATAAAAACTGGACCTTGCTCAACATTTGTATAACTTGGTCTAGACAGAATTAGAAAATTTGACTCTTTATGCATAGATTTTATTTCAAGGCCTTGTACGGTGTAAAAGAGGGGGAAAGAACCCAAGCATTGATAGGTGTTAGTTATAAGAGAAGAGAAAAACTACCTAGTAACAAACCATTTTTCTTTATCATAATGTGAAATTACACTGAACATGGAGAAGGAGGAAAGTCCAACCATAGCTCTGACTTTTAGGCATACAAGAAGTGGGAATTTCTTATGTTGTTCACTTAATATTGTGTATACAATAATAATAGATGAATTTGGTGGGAAGTGATTTGTTACAGCACACTAGAGTTACTCAATGGGATGAATTATATTCTACACGCAGTTGTGTGATTGGTTAACTCCTACTTCACTATTTTCAATTTTGTAACGGTGAATGTTTTTTTGCTAATTTGATGGTCCTTCATGACCATGGTTGTATCTCAGCTTTTGTGTTATGATTTGCTTCCATCCGGCCATACTACCCTTCTCCTTAAACTTCTGACCATGAGGTGTGGAAAAAACAGAGTAGAGTGTTTGGAAAGTTTGAAAGCAAACATTAATATAATATGAGCAGTTAATTTATGAAATGACATGGAAAATGTGAGAGGGCATGATTACTCAGAATTAATCATGAGATTTTTTAGTGTAACGCCACTATGGTATGTAGTGGTTGGTACATATGTTGATGATACTAACCATAGTAGACTAAAATGTATGCAGTTGTATCATTGGGATTACCTACAGCTACATCATAGGTATATATTATCTCTTTGTAAACCGTCCTCCATTTTTAAAAACACTTGCACTTAATTAATCCCTCAAAAATCATTTTACAGTCCCCTGTTCCATTAGGATATACACTGACTGTTTAGACAGGTCACTACAATTCAAATATAATCTGCTATTAAGAAAACAATGTAAAGGATACATCCAAATTGGCATCTTCAATATA
Source organism: Sequoia sempervirens (assembly GCA_007258455.2). Taxonomy (NCBI): domain Eukaryota; kingdom Viridiplantae; phylum Streptophyta; class Pinopsida; order Cupressales; family Cupressaceae; genus Sequoia; species Sequoia sempervirens. Next base: position 147,551 of record VDFB02261983.1, on the reverse strand, counting down.
TTCCTCCCACCAGCACAAGGAGGAAGTAATATATGTGTCCTACAATGATGCCCAATAAATCTGGAATCAGAGGTGAACCAAAGATCACATTCATGGCTAGCATTGCCCATGGCAAGTAGAAACCCTGCACATAACAGGCATTAGATGAAATGTTGAAGCATAATTTATAGTTGCAGATAAAATTTCTCTGCATAATGTCCCTCAAAAGCACACTAGTCAAGGCATATTGGAACACACCATGTCAGGCTTCAGTAAAAACAGAAAGAGTATCGTGATTGATTGAATTAACAAAGTAGTTAGTTATGAAACAAAACTCTGTCTACAACCTACTAATAATCCATACCTTTAATGTAACGAGGCCAGAAATGTTGACTTGTGCATTTGGAAATTCCCTTGCCCAAATGTATGGGAGCATAAAAACAAGAGACCTTCCCATGAAATATGAGTTTAAGGCCGGAACAAGAGAAAATCCCTACATGATCAACAAGCAAGGATTCCATGAATTTTCAATTTTGAGAAGATTTTCAAGCCCTAACTGTCTCAAGATAAATCTTCAATAAACATCACTCCATCCCACATGACATGCTAAGGCATTAAAAATTAAGTAGCACAAATAAAAACAAATAGCATTCAATGAAATGTTTTCTTTGTGTCCCAAACAGTAACAGCATAATATGGCACACAAAAAACATTTGTTAAGACTTACAAGAAGAGCCAATGCCCCAAAGATCATCATCCACAAAAAGTCAGCTGTCCGCCTGTCAAATGGTCCGCGCTCTATATTGGCACCATACCTTGCTCTGTAAACTTCAGTGTTATATTTGTGTTCATGAAAAAGAAAAAACTGAAACTTTTGGACCACTATAAAAACCAAAGAATGTATTTGGCAAAATTACCAAGCTCGCTGTTTGACTTGAATCAGTAACGAGTATTTCATCACTTATTCCATGAAATCAAGCCCTAAATTTGTCACCAAGTGAGGAAAGCTTCATACATACATTATTAAAAGACGAATTGCAAAGTTGATAGAAAAGGGACCCAGAAAAAAGAAGTTGGTCAAAAGCCTCCATATCTGCAGACATCCCCCAGAGAGGTTATTAATAGATGCAATGCACAAAGATGAACACATTTATAACTTTCACATAAAAAGTTGATGGACTTTAATATATGCTAGTCAAGCAAATTCCTTGCCAGACCATGCATTAAAAGCCATAGAATCTTAGAATCCGAAGTTCTAGTAGCTTAGCAATAAAACAATGCAAGTTCTTATTCGCACCAAGTTTCATTTAGAAAATATAAATTTTTATCACGTCCAATTAGGCTACTAGATGTCTAAAGGCTACTTTGCTCATTTTTAAGCTATTTATTGCAGAAATAGCCAACGGATGGTCAAAACCGAGACGTATATTTCAGTTGTAACTAGCAACAATTCCAGGTATATAATGCATTCTGACGTGAATAAGAGTGCTCAGAAACCTCTGTACTATTAAATAAAACACATTTTCATATTTACATTAGCTAACTGTGCAATCCATATTTGTTACATAAGTTTTGATGAGCACTGATAAAGCATTGGCTAAGTACAAAGACTGGGAATTAAACACTTCTAAGGTACAAAAGGCAAGTACTGTTGTGCAATATATATATGAGGACACAAGACCATCCCTTTCATATATTTTTGGATATAAGCATTTTTTGTGTCAAAGCTAAGTTACAGGATACAGCTAAGGGTGTAGCCAAATCGTGTATTAACCATTTTAGATACAGGTACAGATATGGATATGACCCATGTGCATCAGATCAGCATCCATCCACATGGCATATCTGGATACATGTCCGTGCTAACAGATTTATTTCAAATATCCATCCGGGATAACAAATCTGTTGGCTAAGCTTGCTGGTTCTGACAATGATAAAAAAAAAAAAATTAAAATAATCCCGCTCTGTAAGTCAATTGCATATCCCAGTAACTGTGTAACACATTTTCTAATTAAAGCAAGTCTTTTACTAGGGATTTACATTAATAGAGAAATCTTTGGTACTAAACAAGCTAATATGAATTATTCTTCTTTAGCAGAACACTTACCTAAGTGCAATAATGGAATATCCTCTATTTTGTCTTTTTCACTGTTGCAGATCATTAAACCTTCCAAATCTGTGAGCTCAAGCTAAATACTGTAAATTCTGTGCATTGTGGTTTTAATTGGGAGAATTATTTTTCAATATTAAATCCATCATTGACTTAAAAATCTATTTTATAGTAGTTTGTTCTTTGACGGGTTACTGACAATCCTTATAACGAGAAGGCAATGGTCCAAGGATGAATTTTTTTGGTGGCATGTGCGAAGTTTTTACTTCACCTTTGTTTGAAAGGATGTATACTGTTTTCCTTTGCAGCTGGGTTTTTTGTTTTTTTGCAGGGTTTCACTTCAGGTAGTGCTGGCTGTCTGCACTCAAAAGTCAAAGCATGGTAAAGTAAAAGGTTGCTGGAAGGCAGCGAGATCCTTTTTACCAAGGGGCAGAGTCCGACTGGAGACTTAGGGCAATCTTCAATCTTCAGCTGCCCAAATGTACTCTATGAATGATCAAGATGGTTCTGGATTCCATGGACACTGCAAATACAGGAAAATTCTGTCTAGGAGCATCATTGCTGCCGATTTATCACTAAACTAGAGGATTTGGTGCCTGGAAAGGCCATTCATTAATGGATTATTGGTCAGGGGCTTCCAGAAAAGGTACAGCAGGCAGCTGCATTGGTGCCATTTTCCCATGCAACAGAGGTGGATTCTTCCATGAAGCATGGCCCCTATATTCTCAAGGAAATCCATTGCCTGCAAGAGGAGATTAAAACCATCTACCGGCACAGGGAAGAGTTAACTGATTTCTGTACAGACCTAGCATTGGTGGATAGATCTCTGGAAATCATGCACAAAAAGGAAAGCTGGTGCTGGCTTTGTGTTTTTCTTTCCCCCTACTGTCTGGTGGTATTCTAAGCAAGGCAACTAGGAAGTCAAAGATCTACCAAGCCATCTTGTTCCAACAACAGGAAGAAAGTCTGAGCAGAAAATATGAAGGGAGTGTTGGTGTGAACATGGAAGCATTACCTAACTAGTTCCATATTAGGTCCTATTCACACATTCAATCACTCATATTCATCCTTAGTCATTAATATGCAATAAGGTGCTATATATTTTATGGTTATGCATAAAGAACAGTATTTAAATCCATGCTTAAAATGACATATAGAAATGCCTAAAGAATCATATCGATGCATGAAGTAACAATTGATAGTGGATGTTAGACAATACGTATGAAACAACAGCAATTCAATATCAGACCAGATCTATGCAAGGCAGTCAATGCACATATAACAGATTAGGTGCTGTGAAGACCATAAATCACTGCGTGTGTGTAGTCTGATATTTATGAATCATAAGTAATCAATTACACATGTGCATGCTATGAAGAAATAATTAATCAATCGCTGCTATAAGGGATAATTTATCCATTCAATTATATCTGATCAATGATTCGATGCTATAAGAATAATCTATCAATGCAATTATATCAGATTATCGCTGTGAAGAATAATCAACCCATACAAATATATCAGATCGCTGCCATAGGAATGATTTAGTTAGAATAATATAGATCAGATTGATTATATGTTTGAGTGGCAGAAATACCACCTGCTGAGAATGACGTTGTATGCCCAATACCTCCTTGGCAGATATCTGTCTCTTTTCTTTCTACTTCGATGATGAACCCTCCTTGAATGGCTTCTTCTCTATATCTATGTATGTTAAAGGTTGTGTCCATTTATTCTGGCCATATCTAATTGTTGGAGGCATCCCATTGTCCTCTTTAATTAAATCAATTATTTCTTAAAGACAATTAACATATGTTAATATTGTCTTTTATATTATTGATTTTTGTTTAGTCTTTTAATGCATTCGGTTATGAGAGTAAATATGATCTCTTCCTCCTGCTTTGTATACGGTGGGATCATTGGTTGAGTTGTGTTGGTGCAATGGGACATGACACAAAGCCCCTAAACATTACTAGCCTTGAGAGGCCTTAATACCAACAAGCTCTGCCACCCCCGCTATCACAATCGAAACTCCACTCTCCAACCACCCCCACCCATTTAGGTCAACAGCACCACCAAGGCTTTGCCTAAACAATACTTGTGTGCTTTTCTTAAGGCATAAAGGAGGATGAGCATACGATATCAGATTTTTGCAAACAAATAGGCATTCGAAAGTTGGTTCCACATACCTTGCAAGTTTGCAACCATCTATTTTGATTTTTCCTGATTTTGCCCCAAATACTTATTATTTCAATTTGAAATCAGTTTTTCTATTTTGACTTGTACTTTAGGCATTTTGTGAAATACGGGGCCATTTTTATGCTGCAAGGGTTCCAATTTCACATGTTTAGATCTCTAATCTATTATATGAGGAGTCTATTCTTGTAAAATCATGAGTTTTTCAAATCATCCTTCCATAATTACCCTAAATAAAGGGAACTATAAGTCTTGGCAAGATGGCATCCTAAAACATCTCAAATAGCTTCATCTCCTGCCCCATCTGTATGGACTTGTTCCTGAACAAGGTACACATAATTGGAAGCTAGCATGGGATATCAAGAATGATCATGTCCTAGGATTGATTGGTTCTACCATTGATGGTGACACTTTTTGGGTTATCTTAGATATCATTTCACATTTTGAGTGTCCACGTATTCTTTGGACTAGAATTTGGAAGATCTAAGGAGACCCACATCATTCTCCATTCCCAGATGATCCTACTATGGATAGTCTTGCGCCCCTTGATGATTGTGACAACCTACCATATGATGATGATATAAAAGAGCAGGTTGATTATATGGGAAGTCTTTATAGTTGTGATGACATTGAGGCTTCTCTTGATGCTCCTTCTCCTCCTACAGAGCCATCTGTTGGTTCTTTGGCTTCTATAACTCCTAATCTCAATTTAGAGGCTGTTACAGAATCGATGTTGTTGTGCATTAATCAGAGGAACGAATGTTCCTTAAATAGATTACAAAATACGATGTTTCTAAAAGAAACAATCGTTTACAAAGGACGAAGTTAGAAACATCAATGAGATGATCATTAACGTCAAAAATAGAAAGATATTATTTTAATACCCTCCCTTAATGGTCATCATTCTAACTACCGAGATAACAAAGAAGGGTGCCCCCTTCGTCTCAGAATGTTGCTGCAACAAAAAACAAGAGCCTGCCACTGACTTTGCCACTTGAGAGGAGTCTGCCACCAACCCTCCCAGAAACTGCAGAACTTCTGGAAATAACAACACCAACCGTCCAACCTGAAGTTGGAAAACTGTCCCTCCCTGTAACCAGAGACATACCGAGAACAGCTGCTATGATTTTGAGGAAAAATCAGCAAACCCTCCAATCTTCTGCAGATGAGCATGACGCCCCAGAACAGACTGCAAGAAGCCAGATGTGCAGATGTTCGCCCTAGCTGCGACCAAAAAATGGACTGCACCTGAACCACGATTTTGAGGAAAAAATCGTTAAACCCAAGATTACAAATCATCATTTTTTCGGAAAAAACGGTAAAAACCAGAGAGCCCTCCTGAATGACAGAAACCCTGACAAGGGTATACAGGAGAAAAACTCGTAATTTTTGAGGACAAAATTATAAACCCTCCCGGAACCCGAATGATTTTTTTTTCTTTTACGGGACAAAAAATATTTAAAAACCTAGAAGACAGATTTTTTTTTCTTTTACGGGACAAAAAAAATTTAAAAACCCAAAACATCGATCGTCGGCTTGAAACACAGAAGGTATTGAAACCCTAGCCGCCAAAAATCAGAACGAATCTGCTGGCACAAAATTCGAGGCATGGAAAATGATGCACCCAGAAAAATCGGAAGGCAACCCAAAAAAGGTCTCGAAAAACCCACAAGGGATCTGCAATCAAAAAAAAATTCTGCCTTGAACTGGAGGGTCAAAACCCTAGACGAAACTGGCAGAAACCTTAGCCGCCATGGAAGGTACAGAAAATTGCAGAAAAAATTCTGGAAAAAACATGCAACCACCAGAAATGCGTTCACCTTCAAATCGCGCACCAGAGAGGGGCGACCAATATGAGATTCACGTGCTCAATGATGTCTTAAAAAACGCGTTCAAATTTTGCCCGAAAATTTGAAAAAACACGTCAAAATGAGGACGTGATTTTATAAGAAACACGCCCAGAAGATAAAACGCCCAGATCGCACCCCACACGCAGCCAACCAGAAAACGTGAGCTGAAGAAGAACCAGAAATCGCGACCTTGCACTAGAAGAGACGCAGCCAAGAAACTTCAAGTCGCAAGCTTGCAAATCAGACAGAAAATCGCGCCAACAAAACTCGACACCCAGAAAGATCCCGATAAAAAGGACGCTCAGAGGTATACGAAAGTCCCAGACGGGTCGCGGGCCAGACAATGGCAGAAGAAAAGGTCGCGGAAAAGAGAACAGAAATCCCATGCGAGAGAAACCGCGGATTACAAACCAGAAGGACCTTTCAGAAATTCGACTCCAAAATGCCCACGAATTTACAAACAAAGGGTTACGATTTTCACGAAAATCTTTAACCAAGAACCCTAAAAAAATCCTTTGAATTCGACTTCTAAAAAATAAACTTTTCAAAAAAAATCATGAAAAATTTCTTTCGAAATTTTTATTTGAAAAATCTATTTTTTTTTCGAATTTCAAAAGTTTAATCCTACTCTGATACCATGTTACAGAATCGATGTTGTTGTGCATTAATCAGGAGGAACGAATGTTCCTTAAATAAATTACAAAATACGATGTTTCTAAAAGAAACAATCGTTTACTAAGGACGAAGTTAGAAACATCAATGAGATGATCATTAACGTAAAAAAACGGACTGCACCAAACCACGATTTTTGAGGAAAAAATCGTTAAACCCAAGATTACAAATCATCATTTTTTCGGAAAAAACGGTAAAAACCAGAGAGCCCTCCTGAATGACAGAAACCCTGACAAGGGTATACAGGAGAAAAACTCGTAATTTTTGAGGACAAAATTATAAACCCTCCCGGAACCCAGAAGACAGATTTTTTTTCTTTTACGGGACAAAAAATATTTAAAAACCCAAAACATCGATTGTCGGCTTCAAAAATAGAGGGTTTGAAACCCTAGCCGCCAGAACAAAGCTGCACAAAAACCGAGGCACGGAAAACAAAGCACCAAAAAATTCGGAGACCAACCCAGTTGAGCTCTCGAAAAACCCACCAGGAATCTGTAATCGAAAAATTTTCCGCTTTCGAAAAACGGGTCAAAACCCTAGACGACTTTTCAGAATGCCCTAGACGCCATTGAAGTTTGAAACTTTGCAGAAAATTTTCTGAAAATGGTTCTGAAACTGTAGTAGACACAAAGGTTTACAGATCGCGTGCCAAGAGAAAACAACGTCGATTACAGAAACTCGAGCAAGAAAATCGTCTTTTGTAGAATAAAATCGCGGCTGGAGACAAAACACGTCTCAGAAAATCATGTTTGCAGAAAATCGTGGCCTGAGCTGAGAACAAACGCCGCCACAACGCGTCCGCGACCACCACAAAAAAACCACGAAAACCAGAACGAAATCGCGTCCAGGATGTGAAAAACGCGCGCGGCCAGAGATGCAGCTAAATCGCGCCCAAAAAAGACCTTCAGTCCGCGGCCGAAGATTGAAATGACGCGACCAAAAAAACGCAGAGGCACGAACAGGAAGACGCGCAGGAGACACGACTTGGTTCAGGAAGACGCGCGGGCGGCAGAAGGAACAAATCACGCCCAGCTGAAGAGTGAGAAAAAAAAACGCGCCTTCAGATCGACGAAATTTTCAGACAAAGAAGCCTTCGAGATTCTTCAGATCACACACCAGGAATCAAAATAATTTTTCAAAAAAAAAATTCGAAACAAAATAATTTCGAAAAAGAAATTATAAATTTTTCCGAAAAATTATTTCCTGTGCTCTGATACCATGTTACAGAATCGATGTTGTTATGCATTAATCAGAGGAACGAATGTTCCTTAAATATATTACAAAATACGATGTTTCTAAAAGAAACAATCGTTTACAAAGGACGAAGTTAGAAACATCAATGAGATGATCATTAACGTCAAAAATAGAAAGATATTATTTTAATAGAGGCTTCATCTTCTTTATATTTGAGTCACTCTCCTAAGGCTGCAGACTCATGGATTACAACATTGAGAGATTCATCTCCAAGTGTTCATATTTAAACATCTTGTGTGGACCCATCAACATGGGCTGGCCAATATAGTTGGATGACATGCATTGAGATCAAATCATCTCCATCACTTGTTGCTTCAAGTGATTCTTTGCAGCAAGTACATCATAGTCATGCAAATTTGGTGCACTGGGATGAGTACTTGATAGATATTGCAGGTTTGTTTTGCATATCCCATTTTGTAGATTTGGAGGACACACTTGAGGGCATCTATCTCCTCTCTGATATAGTCCCATGATAGCTGTCATCACACCATCATTGTCTTCAGATCTTGTTCTTCATTGATTTGCACATTGTCCTAGTTTGTCACCTTCTTCATTGATTGGTTTTGTACCTATTTTGATTGTGGCATACTTTCATAGACACTTGAGCACAGTTCAAAGATATCATCATACATCATAATCCTTCTTCCTTCGTGGAAGGACATCTTGCATCTATGCTTCATTTGTTTCATCCCAAGGGGAGGAATGCTGTTCAGCATTCTTGGATCTTCATCATCATCCTTTGTCAAGAATCTACCATCACCACAAAAGATTATACACCATGAGGGGCCTGCATAGTCTCTCTCTTTCTCTCCTATGAGGGGAACATCTAGTATACATATGTGACAAAAATAGTCCTCAGGGCTCATGTTGAGTCCTCTTTCCTTAATCAATTGTACATGTTTGTTTGGATCTTTTCTCTATTCGGAGGGGCTTTTTCCCTATGGGTTTTTCTCCTCTACTCTATTTGTGACAGATTTGTTTGTACATGGGTACCTAACATGGCCTTGTAGTCAAGACCCATCCTTTGCATGTTTTATCATTCCTAAGTTGCACATGGTATATTACCTAACTAGTTTCATATTAGGCCCTATACACACTTACATACTTAAACTTATTTAAGTCATTTACTTTTTGTGTCTTATATCATAGGATTAAGACTTGTCATGATATTAGGCTGGCTGTCCTAGGTTTCCATTCTTGTCTTTATAACAAGGGTTTCCTCATTGTATATTGTACTAATTTTATTTATGCATCTAATGAATTCTCTGGCGTCAATAGCATTTCTATTGTTTCTCTATTGTGTGGGAGGTTGTTTTGGTTGCAGGTGATCATTGGCTCCTGTGGAGCTGATCAACAACTCTTAAAGGGAGGAGATGGAGTTGGCGGCAATCTGAGTGCAAGGTTCAATGGTATTGCAAAGATTGGTTGTCTTAGGGTTGCAAATATAGCAGTAAGTTTAGGGTCGATATGGCCTCAACGTTTTCTAATTAATCTTGTGTTAGATGCCCACTAGGATAGCTTGTTGCTTTTTTGTTTTAGATGCATTTGTAAGATTAAAAATTAGAAGAAAGCTATTAAATAAATAGCTGTCACCACTCAAGCAACACAATAGTGTCTAACACATCTGTTTGCTGAACAATAAAGTCACCCACGACAGGTAAATACAGGCAAATTCTGTCTAGAAGCATCATTGCTGCTGATTTTATCACTAACCTAGAGGATTTAATGCCCAAAAAGGCCATTCACAAATAAATTATTGATCAGGTGCTTCCAGAAAAGAGCAGAGCAGGCAGCGGCATTGGTGGCATTTTCCCCTGAGAATGATGGATTCTTCCATGAGGCATGGCCCCTGTATTCATGAGGAAATCCACTCCCTGTGTGAGAATACTAAAACCATCTACCAGACCTGGCATTGTTGGTTACATCTCTGGTAATCGCACACAAAAAAGAAAAGCTGGAGCTGACCTCATTTCCCCACACTGTCTGGTGATATTCTGAGCAGGGAAACTAGGAAGTTGGAGATCTACCCGGGCATCCTGTTTTGACAACAGGAAGAAAGTGTCAGCAGAAATGTGCCAAGAGGAGGTGAGTTGGCAGCAGTCTGAGTGCAGGGTTTGGTAGTGTCGCAAAGACCAGTGCTCTTGGGGTAGGAAATGTAGCATTATGTGTAGGGTTGATAAGGCCTCAATGTTTTCTTATTAATCTTGTGTTAGATGACCTTGTAGGATAACAAACTACTAGAAAGCTATAAAATAAATAGCTGTTGCCACTCAAGCAACAGAACAGTGTCTAACACATCTGTTTACTGAACTATACAGTCAGCTAAATTTTGAAGAGGGTATTCAAGGTTGTGGCAATGAATGTGATTTCAAAGAATTCGCAGGTGTGCTCTCTCTATGGAATCCTTCATAAAAAAGGGTTCTATTCTTTGAAAATGAAACTCAAATTTTAGAAATGATGCAAAACAGAAGCAAAAAACTAAGATGTTGCAATAAAGATGAGGCATTAGTCCACTGCAATTTCTCCCCAATACTCCACTAGATGGCCTAATCACACATCCAAATAACATCTAATACATGATTATCATTTATCCTACCTATCACATTTATTATGGTTGGGGCACTACTGAAAATTTATGTGACCAACTATATAATATGACTGACAAATGGAACAAAATAAAGAAAATACTGGAAGACATAAATGCACTATGAACAGAATTTAAACCTTCAACAACCATAAAACAAAACACCTATTCAGTATTAGACTTGCTTAAGAATGAAAATCCAACATTTGTGGAAAAGATGAATGCCCCAAAAAAAACATATCAATTTACTACTGTATGCAATCAGAATGTTATGATGAATTCCTTTTCTAAGAAACAGGGGCATCTTGAATAATTTTTTATGCCTCCCTTGCTTCCCAATAGGAACCCCAAAACATAAAACCAAGAAGTAATATAGATAGTATGGAATAAGAAGAAAAAAGTGGATTAAATAAAACAAATTTAGAAAGAATGATAAGAAAGCATACCTGTAGATGCTTTACCACTAGATCATAATCTAGATAAAGAAGCCGTGGATTAACCAATCCCAAGTGATAACCTGCTGTAGTAAGAAGGCACAAGGTTCCATACGCCATGCTCACTGGAGGAAGTGAATTGTACCAACTGAAAATATTGAGCAATCAAAATTGCAAATGTATTACATATCAAAAGAAGCAGATGAATTTCAGAGCATAAAGTCATTAGTTAATAATCCATTGAAAAATACATCCAACAGATATGTAAGTAAATAAGTACAATGTCTTATTAAAGATAATGTTTTTCAGTGTGAACTAAAGGATGTATAACCACTTTTTCATTATAAAAGAAGGTTTTACTATAACCAGAAATTTACTTGCAATTAATAACAATATATAATATCTAACAGATATTAATGTTGCAACAACTGTATTCCACATTTTATTGCATATAATATTCTCAGGAATTCAAATGACTTTTGTCTATAGAAGAGAACAAAAGACTCCAAATTTCTTTAGGCACACATCCCAAGTACAGACTTTTTGTTTATGTTTCTTCTGCCCCTATGGCTATGATGATTGTCAACAAGATCTATATTTAGACATTCAAAATAAACCAGTCAATACCGTTGATAATAGCTGCTCACACATTTCCAGCAATATCTTGGCATGGTTTGATAGAGGAAGAGGAATAACAAAATCAATGCATAAACTTAAAATCCTATGTGGTCTGCATATTTTTATCGATAGGCAAAAAGTTCTTTATGATATGATCAAATAACTCAGGAATTTAAAGCTATGGGCTTCAATGTATGAGGGCAAACACTATGTGGGACTGTAACATCTACTTCAAGGCTGTGAATACAAGCATGGAGACATAAAATTATTGTATTAGAAGCTCACTGGAACAGCAGACTGAAGAGCTCTAAGACATTTTTCAGTAGTGAACACCAAATACTACAAAGGGGAAGTTGACGAATAGTGTGGTACATTAATCCTGTACGAGTAAGATCTTCCAGTTCATCATCATAATAGATTTTCTATAGAAAAGAAATTATAGAGGTTATCAAAACTTGGAGAGAAGGAATCTGGACATGGAACTTGTCATTATGCCGTTAATGCAAACACTGAACTGAAATCGGAGGGCATTGAGCATTCTCAGCTTGGTCGGTGTTTGAGGAAGGGCGTTTTGAGTGGGCAGAAAGATTAATTGATTTATATTAGTTCCCCCTAGGAAATTCAAACCAATTTAATCAATTTCAAAATAAATGGAAATTCTGCCCCTCCTTGCATATATGATATTATTTTACATTGACCTGTGGAGTTATGTTATAGATTTAACCACTTCATTCAATAGCATTTCTAAATATATTGTATGATACATGGTGTTATTTGGAGAGGGGGTCTGCCTAAAAGATTGTATTTAATAAAAATACTATTATACTTCAAGTCCAACTTTAAATTTTTATAATTGGTCATATTATTGTGTTAGAAAAATCAAATTGTTTAAATCACTGGATATGAGAACTCTTGTAAGGCTAAGGAAGTGAAGGTTTTCTGGAAAAAAAATACTCATACTTTGGATGTTTTGTTGTGTGGTGTATATGATGGGTATGTTTACATGACATGTATTTTTGTTTGTAAGTCAAAGGTATGGAAAGTTTTCAGAAATTAAATCTGCCTCGTTACCATAAGCTTAATAAGAGAAAGTATAGTCTTTGAGTTGAGACAAGATTGAGTATAATCTTAGTGTATGGAACTGTAGTAGGAAATATTGATGATTATCAGCCAGTCTGTAAGTCATTCCATGTATGCAGGTTTGGCCAATGTTGACAACATTGTGTAAGACAACAAACTTGACAAGTGCAATGTACATGTAAAAGCAGCCAATTAACTTAAAGATGAAATCTGTTCAACGCCATAATTATGCTAATAGAGTTATGGGATTCGTTGACAGCAATTTGTGAGAAAGTTGATAATGCAGAGATAATACCAACTACATTGAATGAACAGTCTATGAAAGGCATTCAGATAAGTCCAGATTTTGTCCTTTCTTTGGCCTTTCTTTGGTCAAACCTGCCAAGCACCTAAGGGTTGTGAGATCTTATGCGACCGGTACCACTTTCTATTCTCTATACATGTTCATGTGACAGGTAAAGTGAAATCATTCGTTATTCATTTATGTGACTTATGACTAGACTCAATATAATGCTCTCTGATGTTGAAGGTTGTATATACAGTATACAGCTCTCCGGTGTGGAAGGCTCCTAGCTCTAGGTCCAAGGAGAGAACTGTAGTGGATCTGCCATAAATCAACTGGGACACCCGGATCAAAGGAACAAACCTTGTAGACAACCAACCAAGCAAAGGAGGTGAAGAAAACAAAACGAATGGAACCAGGGACCAGAACGAAGCAAGCAAGGAACCAAGGAGGCATAGGAAGGGAAGAAGGAAGGATGCAACAAAGCATGGAATCTTGAAACCAAACAAAGAAAGCATTTAAAACCACTTAACACAGTATCTGGTAAAGTTGCTCCCACATGGGAATATATTCCTTTTTATGGTTATCGCAATGGCTCTATTTGCAGTATTATTATCTATTATCTTGGAGAATTAATGGCTGTCTGATTACTAGATTGTTCCCAATCCTTGATGAGCTAAGGACGAAAGAACCTTCCATTAGATGCTGACATGAGCAACGAGATGAGTTAGAGCTGCTTTAATTGTCAAGAAATGAGAAGTGTCGCAAATGCTTCATTTGAAGAGATTCTATGTCATGTAATACTCGAATCTGGATGTGTTCTTGAACAAAAAATGATCTAAATGAAGCCCAAAAAAATGAGAATCAGTTTTATTGAAATTTAACCATTAATCAGCTGTAAACTACGTGAATTTGCACAACACCCACCCATGATGACTGTAAAAAATAGTATACAGTGGTTTGAAAAAATGAATAAGAAAGATAAAAGCAATAAAAAGAATTTTTATATACATAAAATTTCAATAACTTACTCTCCAGGTGAAGACATTCTAGCTGATCTACAAGACTTTGCAAAACTTCACAGAGATTTTTCTCTCGGTCCAACCAAATGCTTTTTTTTTTAAATACTCCAAGAAAACAAAAAATCTGGAAGATTATAAATTTGCATCAAACAGGAGCGAAAACTTTGGCTCTGTAAAGCGCTGGTTCGCAAATATATCTGATAGTTGTTCAGATTTTGTTTGAATTTTGGAGGCTTCGTTCCTTATTTCCGTGGGAGAGGGGTTGGTTGATGTTTACGAAAATAAGTCGAGGTCAAGTCAACTCAATTCATTGGTTTTAGGGTGTTATTAAATATTAAATATTATTAAATACATATAGTAATTGTGATTTGTTTTTAGTATATGTTGTTTTTGTTATTTTTAAAAGATTTTAATGTTAATATTTGTCTTGTCTTAAATCTATATTTTAGTTTTTGTAACTTTTTATTCTAATTTTTTTAAATTGTAATTGTGATTTATTTCTTGTATTGTTTTCTTATTTTGAAAAGATTTTTAATATTAATTTTTGTCCTGTTTTAAATTTATATTTTAGTTTTGTAATTTTTAATTATATTTTTGTATTATTGTATTTTTATTGTAATTTAATACTATTTATTATAATGATAATAGAGAAAAATATTAATATAAATTTGTTTTTTTAAGTTTTATTTTTTATTTAAAAGAGCATATATAAGGGGAAGGAAGGCTATTTTAATTTGTTTTAGTTTGTTTTTACTTTATTTTAATATAATGTTTTTAATGTGTGTGTGTGCAATATATGTGTATATGTACATATACATATATATATGCATGTGTTTGTTTATTTGTATATGTGTATTAGAGTTGTGGAGATTATTTATTTAAATTTTAGAATGGATAAGGTTTTTTTATGCTTTTCTTCAAAAGTCTTTGCTCAAGCATTCTAATTGAAGTTATATTAAGAAACCATGAAGTAAAGTGCGCAAACTTCTTCAACCTTTCTCTTGGCATTTATAGATGCTATGTCAATGATATAATAGTTAGCTAGTTGTGATGTAAACAAATGACGACATGGCTATTGTAAGTCTCGTGTGGTAATGTCTAATTATTTTTATTGCATTTACAAGTTTGAACTTGCAACAAAATAAGTAACACTAGTTTTGTAGCATTCAGAGAAACATAATCTAGAGTTTATTTAAACAATTAATTTTTAAATCGCTAGAATTTGAGGTTTGAGCCCACAATCCTCAATGTTCCTCAACCCAAGAATAAGTTCATCCATCTAAAGTCTCACTTAACAAATAGCAAATTTCTTGGTTTAGTGTATTTTTTATGAATAAATATGTACTAGATCAAAATTGTTTACAAAATTAGCTTCATTTTGTATGACAAGAAAATATCTCGTTTAATAACAAAGTGGTCTAAATCCAATTGATGAGTATAGTGACATTATAAACCAACCACTACAAATAGAATTGAGTTTGTGCAAGCTCTAAGCTTATTAGTCCTTGCCTATAGGGTGGGGAAATAATGTTTTCATCTTATCATTTTTTCTATTAGTCCTACTAGGTAAAATGTTTTAGGAGAAAAATTAAACTAGATTTCTAATGTATATTTTGTTTTAAACTAAAAATTATCTATTATAGATTTTACATTTATTTAAATAAAAAAAAATAGTCAGCCAATAGTAATCATAAAAATTAAAATGAGATGAATTTATAATATTTCAAATGAAATATAATTATTATTGATAGGTAACATTTGTTCATGCCTAAGATTGACAAGTATAGCCTAGATAATGGTACATGAACAAGGGCAAGTGGTTTCAACCTAGATGTGGTGTGTGGTTCTTTGGCATGATTCAAACTATGATTGTTCAATATTTATTTTATATATTAGTTTGGACAATGGTTAGTTGCATATAAGGCTCTTTATAGCCTGTAAAAATAAAATGTTCAACAAAAATGGGTTGTCATGTTAGCACATTCATTATCCAATGGTCAATCTCTTTGCTATGGTATGTATGTATGAATTTTACACTCAATTAATTAATCAAATGCTTGCATTTTTTTGGGAGCATTTTAAACTATTTAGAAAGCATGGATTGCTTTCAGATGAAGTCATTTGCATGCAAGTGCAAATAATCTTCATCATTTGAGATTTTGTTTTTATTTTTATTTAATTTATTACAAGGGTTTAGAGCACTTATGTGTTTTTTTTAATTTTTAAATGGTTACAATGCTCAAGGAGCATGAAATTTCAAGCAAATTTCAAAACAACTCAACGTACAATTGAACAATCAAACAAAATGTGGCAAGCCAATGAAAGTGGAGGCCTCATGCAACATTTAATTTTTCTAATCTTACAATATAGTTAGGTAATTTTTCAATAAATTTATTCTTACTAAGGTCCATGAACTCTAGTTGTTTACAATTAAGAAGTCTAATGGTAGTTTCCCTAACAATCTATTTCCTCTAAGATCCAATGACTTTAATTGTTGTAGATTACCTAACTCAACCATCTTATTGTTATACAATGTCAACACTTTTAGAGAGGTGTAGCTCACCAGATTGGAGGACAAGGCATGTTTGAGTTCATTATTTGACAAATCCAATGTATATATCCTTGGAAAGAAAGATATTGATGGAGAGATAACACCTTTGAACTTGTTCTTAGATAGTGACAAGAACTCTAAATAAGGAAGATTTATTTGAATGCAATCTAAAATATTTTTATCAAAATCATTCTTAGACAATTCTAAGATGGTTAATTAACTTTGAAGGGAAAGAGAGGGTGGAGGACCACAGAGTTGATTACCTAAGAGGTTTAGGCTCTTCATATTATACCATGTACTCCATAACCATGACGATATGGTTCCCACCGGATTATTTCTAGAAATATCAAAATGCTCAACTCTAGTCTTCTAGAACACTCATTTCCGAATACTCTCTATCTCATGTTACACCCTCTCAATAATAGCCATGGAAGATTAAGAGAAGGAATCTAATGTCAGGATTCAATCTACTATTAATTATCATGAGACATTGTTCAAAAAAAATATTATGTCACAATTGTTGTTCCTTCCATAACATGCCCCATTTTTCTTTTGGTAAAATAAGGACCCCCTCTTTTAGCTTAAGTTTTAGCTCACCTTGTAGTGTTTACCAGTTCCTCCAAGTCCTCCAAGTCTCAAAATTGGTTATCTCAATGATAGAAATTTTACCATAGGTGAAAAGAACGCCAAACTTAAGCCTAAGTTCCTTTTGGAAGTCTGTCAAAATTCATTAAAATAAGCAAGTTATTTTCTAGTAAGTTTTACCTCTCTAATTAACATTCCCCATAAATTATCCTCTTTTGTGGAGGGCTGTTCACAAATGAACTACCCCAACTTGCTATAGTAAAATCCAATTCACTTAAATCTTCATGCACTCAACTAATTGTGAAAAGATGTCATATCAAAATAAACATGTTGTATCATTAGTGGCATATTTCATTTTACCTTATTAAAAAAAGGTTTAATAAATTATAAAGATTAATAAACTTTTAAAAGGGTTTCAATAATCTTAAAAGGGTTTAAAACTTTAATAAGCTTTAAAAGTTTTCAAATTAATCTTAAAGGGGGAGGATTCAAATGAACAAGGGAAGACATGAAAAGGAGTAAAAGCATTTAAAATTTAAAACCTTCTTTCTTATGCCTCATCTCATACATTTTGTATGGACATCGTCAAGGTTAAATGTTGGTACAAGGCTATGTTTTAAAATTTAATTTAAAAAATTGGTTTTAACTTTTGATGGATTGGACAATGATTATGTATTATTTAGTTTGTGCAAATTTCAGTTAAGCCTAAATATCTAGTTCAAATGTGAATTTTCGTAAATGTTCATTTGTAAGAAAAAATACTTAAAGTTCACTTCAATCTCAATTTCTCACAATTTAATCCAGTTGCATCCTCATTTCCCACAAGGTAAAATGTAACTACACTATTCACTTGAAATATTTCGACCAAATGAAAATTCCTGAAATGTTCACTTGCAAGTCAAAATCTCATAATGTTTAGTAGCAAGTCAAAATCCTACAAGAAATTAAAGTTAAAAGACTTGCACTTGAAAATCATGTTCAAAGTCAAATTTCCACAAGATTTAAAAGAGATAAATCATAAAATAAAAAAATTTAAAAGTCATGATGTAGCCCAATGAGTATCAAGGTATGAAAAAAGTCACGAAGAAAAGCAAGAAACTTTGAAGTACACCACAATTTGGGGTTTTACTTAAGAAATAAGTGAATGATTAAAAGGGGTGAATGAACCTTGAGAAAAGAACTTCATATTAAGAGGTAATTTTAAATAATGATAAACCTATGATTTTTTTTTGTTAACCGAGGGGAATCAGCAAGTTAGCCCGATGACTTGGAGCTTAGCTCTTTGATAGGGTAAGCCCCCTATACTCGCTAAAGGTTGCAAACTAGGCCTAAACAAGTGTACAACCAAATAAATCTAGGCAAAGAGAATTGATCTTGGGACCTACATGGGATGAACCCAAAGCCCTTAACTAACTATGCCACCCATTCAAGTTGATAAAGGTGATCTTTTAGTGTGACCATTTAAAAATATTTAACTTTATTATGTTTTTCATGAGCTTTTTTTTAAAAGGGGACAATAAATTGTAAATTTTTATTTTAAATGTAAACTACTGTTTTATGAGATAAAGTAAGAGAAGAATGTTATTTTTTACATTGTAAATTTAAATGTTTGTCCATATTTATTTTATAAAAAATGATGACATTTGACAAATTTAATTTCTTTTTTTTTGCAAGCAATATTGAATTGTAGCCACTTGTTGATATTGGCATAGTGTGACGGTTTAAATGTGGTGTTGGTGTTCTTTCCACCAAGGTTCAAACCCCATTGGGATGCTATTGTTAAGTGTTTATGTTGAGGATGAGGTCCCCTGTTTGTGACCTCATTGGTTCATGGCTCTAGGTCAAAAGTGTTTATCACTCTTTTTAAAAAATAAATAAATACTAAATTGTAGCCAGTTGGAGTGTTATTTGTTGGTTTATTTTAAGGGAATATCCACACATCCTATCAAAGAAGGGAATATGTTGAGAATATGCCAATAAATAAAATATATTGTTGAAAAGAGGATTATGTTGTCATTTCAAATTTGAGTCATTGGTTAAAAAATATTAATTTGGAGCCATTGATTTGTAATTTTTTTCTAAGTGCCTTTGTCTATAAAAAGCCACCAGATGGATTATTTTGAAAATTGAATTTTGTTTATCTTTGGGGCAAATATTGAAGAATTATCAATATTTTGCTTACTTCATGGTTTCCTTTCACTTAGATCAATTAAACCATTTGTCTATACTTATAAGATTGTAAATTTGATGTCAATTGAGTCATCAACTTTGTAAATCTCAAATGACTTGTAAATTTCTTATCAACCTTTTAAAATATCAAAGCAATGAACCATCGTTTGGGTGTACTTTGGTCTCTTTCTTAAATTGATGAGTTCCCTTTAGAGTCTACACCATTTATGTGCAATTGCGATAGGGTCCGATGAAGCATAAATTGGAAATGATATCTTTTACAATTTTGGACTATATTCATGCAAGATTGTTGAGCAATTTAGGATTTCTAACCTTTATTTCTCACCCTCTCTTTTTCTATTTGTTTTTCATAAAATATAAAATTTAAAGGTACAAAGCATCAAAATATTGCAGATCAGATGATATAAGTGTTCCATAATGCATAAATCTAACCATATTGTAGATCATTGAGCACTTATTCGGGGTAGAATATATAAAGTAAGTTGTTACTTTTCAAATATAACCCTATTTTATATTTTCCAAGCATGTGAGTCTCTTTATTAAAATAATATCCACATTGAAGCATCGAGTTACCTTCTAAGTTAAGACTTGATAGTCGAAACCTTGGGATAATTGAATTTTTTTCCATAATTTAATTTTCTTTCAAGAGAGGTAAAGTTCTTTGTGAATTTTTATCTAAGTTGACTGTGACTAGAAAACACATCAACAATTGTTCCCTCTAATTGATTACCCCATATTGAAAGGTTGTCAAGGTAGGACAACTACCCTAATAAATATGGAACACTACCATTTGAATTATTTATACTTGGATCAAGATGTTAATGATGACAATGTTGACAACCAATAAGGAATGTTGCCTTGTAGTGCATTATCACAAAGGCATAAAAATTTTTGAGAAGAGAGATTACGTAAGGATAAGGGAATTGTTCCATAGAATTTAGTGATACCTAAATCTAGATACATTAAGGGCCTTCAATTCCTGATGAAAAAATGGCATTGTGCATATTAATTGATTGATGAGACATACATGTTAAATAATGAATCATGATAAGAGTAAGCAATATCAAAACTTCCTAGATTTTTTGGACTAGCTTCAAACTAGGTACGTAATGTGCAATCACCTTCTCATAAGGGAAAACATGTTTTGGAGAGTATTAAGGTTATACATATCAATAAATATGTAGGTCTATAAAATGTGGCTCTATTTGATGTTGTAGTTGGGCACTAATATCTTCTATAGCATATTTTTTCGGGCACCATGAAATCTAATGATGATCAATAAATTTGTTCTCCTAAAACTTCAGGGCCTTTACTCCCTCTACAAATCTTACACCTCTTGGAGAGTTATTTCTTGGAGTTTTTTTATAGGAATATAATTTGGATCATAAGGCAATGGTTAAGGTTTGTCATCACATTCATGCCTTCTACATGCACACTTTGTTTTCTCATACATGCATGCATGCTTTCTTTGTGCATGCACAATCTCCATGCATGCTTTGATTTTGGAATGTATACATGTATATAGGTATATTATATGCCTATAGAAGTTCGATGTGTGTATGTGTGCTATTAGCATTTTCAAGATGAGGGATCTATAGCTAATTTTTTTAGAAAGTTAACTTTATCTTTCACATACTTTGTAATTCATACATGTGAGACTACTATTTTAGGTAGTTGTTTTAAAAGATAGTTACATTCTTCTCTAGATGTTTGGATTTTTTCTCATATCATCTTTTGTAATATTGGGACTTGTTCCTTTTTTATAATATTATTTTGAACATTGTCAAAAAAACTTGGTAGTGTGACTAAAGTATACTTGGAGAATTTAAGAGTTGTTTTTTTAATTTTTCACACTTATGAGAACCTATTATTTTATTACAAGTAAACACAAAAGATCAACTTGATACTGAACATAATACATTCATTTACTTGTACCTAGTTCGGTGAAAATGCTTTAAATGAATGTATTTATGCTTTATGTGTTTTGAAAATATGGAGAATAAATGTTTGATTCAATTAGATGTTAAATAATGATTCTAATTGTGAAATATATGATGCAAATGAATGTACTGTGTTCGGCTAACTACTATTGTAATGTACTAAGTTGGATGTAGGAATAGAATCAAGCCTCTGGAAGAGAGGGGAAGTATCACTCAAAAGAAGAACTTGGTTTGGTGACCTTTAATAAGACCTAAATTGAGCTTTCACACACTCACTTTTAGTTTGGTCGAGTTGGGTTAATAGCTTGGGAAATAGTAAGTTACCTTTAGTCTTGCTTATGTATGATTAGAAGAGGTTATGGTTTTATTTATGAAAATTATTATTTTGGGGGTTAAAAGTGTTGAGCCTTTTTGTGATGTGTGAGTTCTTCTTTATGTGTTTATATTAAATCAATAGGATGTATATGTAAAATATGTGTGTGTGTGTGTATGTATGTATGTATGTATGTGTGTGTGTGTATGTATGTGTCAACAATAAACTCATACACATGAGTATACATAGATAGACATATCCATGCATGCTCATGGACGGAGTACCCATATGCATGAGAATATCAATCCGACAAAGGTGATGTATATATACACTTCATGTATAGATGTCGATCAATGGGATTGTGAATATATGTGTTTTAATAACAAGGCAATGATATATATATATAAATATATATATAAATATATATATATGTACACGTATGTATTGACATAAATGGAAATGTCCATACAAGTATATTAATATATATACACACATATGTGTATGTGTATTTGAATATAGAATAAGGCATTTTATAAACTTATAAGTTGATATATATAATGATTTCAATATCGTTGAATTGTTTATAAAATGCATAGCATATTAAACACAACATAAATTATGTATAAAGTGCAACATATACATATAGTATATGGCTTAGAAATAAAAGGAATAGTGCTTAAGTTAGAAGGCTACGCATAAACAATAGACATAGTATTAAGTATTTAAATTCTGAGTAATATACAACATAGGCAATACTAGAATAAAGTGCATGGAAACAAAGAAAACCAATGTGAGATAAATCTACCAAGACTAAGTCAAAACATGAAGGTAAAGTGAGTACTCAACATATAGGAAACTTTGACCTAGTATTTATCAAATAGCAACCAAAAAGAATAGGGCACATGATGTTTTGGTGATGCCAAACTATGAATAGTGTGAACTAGATAGAAGTCTAATCTGCAATACAAATTCTAGCATATGAAGCAAATTGAAATGTGAGAAATAGTCAAATGAAAAGCTGGCCAAAATGAGTCGACCGATCCGTGAAAACAATAACCTTGCATTTCTAAATGATATTCTTGTTGTCCATTATAATGAGCAACTCATTCTCTATGATGAAATCTGAGTGTGCATGTGTTTATTGTGTAATGATTTTAGTTGCCACCTTTTCTTCTTCTTGATGAGTCAAACCTTTAAAATTGAGAAGTGTCAACTTTGATAGCTTGTTTCTAGCCAACAATTGCTCACTTTTGTGTATAAATAGAGGTGTTTTCTACGTCAATTGGGACACATTATGCACTCTTGATGCTTATTTTTTGAGTTGCTATTATGATTTCATGAGTTTGAGAGTTTGTGAGAGGTTTTTATTTTTATTTCACGAGTTTGAGAGTTTGTGAGAGGTTTTTGAGAGTTTGTGAGAGGTTTTTGAGAGTTTGTGAGAGGTTTTTAAGAGTAAGTTTTGGTGTGTGGAAGAGAGTTATTTTGGAATTGCTTGTTGATTTTGGGAAGGTTGAGCTAGGAATCCAGTTTGATCATTTGGAGCACTACATAAATAAGCATGTTGATTTCTACTATTTTATGTTTTATATTTATTTGAAAAGATTATGTCTTTGTTTGCCTTGTTTAAGATTTTTTTTAAATCATTTATTATGGAAAGGTTATTTTCTTCTTAATGAGTAAGTGAAAGATTCTTGATGAATCTAGGGATCTCTATTGTTTAAGTGTCTGTATATACTCCATATTAAGAAATGGGTTATTATATTGGTATTAAATATTATATTAAGTTAGAGCTTATATAGAATCAAATGAACCATATAATAAAATAATGGAGCAGCAACAAGAGAAAATCCAAGCATGAAATTTGTCGTGGAAGCAACAAAATCATGGCGATTGGAGGAGAATCTAGACAAATAGGCAGGCAGGTGGTGGAAGCAGAAGGCAAGTGATGCTAGGTGGTCATAACCAAGGAAACCGTTTCCAAAATCGGTGATATGGGCGTTATCCACCAAACAGGCATGGGTGGTTAGGGAAATGGTGTTCTAGAAATTCCCCATTTCAAACAAAGTAGGGAGATGGCAGGCATCCTCAAAACATTCAAAGAAACCCTCAACATCTTGTTTTGGGAAGAAATCCAGAGAAAGATGGCCAGAGTCAAGCTCGCAAGGTGTGGGTTCCGAAAGCGAGCGCACAACTTAAAAAACCCTACACCCCAATAGAAAGGAGAAGCAAGATCATGTTTATTTCAGACAACTTTATTCAACCTCATTGAGACTATCTGATGCATTGCGGTATGTTTGTCAAATGGATGGGCAAGGATGCTTCAAATAAAGAGGTCACCGACTGGCTAATGGATTGATTCAAAGGTTGGGTAAGAGCCAAAGCCCTAACTTACAATTTTATTTTGGTAGAATTTGAAAATGAAGAGATTAAAAAGAAGATTCTTTTAAGAGGACCTATCTTCTTTAGGGGTTTTTGTTTCTATAGAACAGACTGGGTGCCAATTTTTGACCTAGGATCACATAAATTGAAGTATTGCCCCTATTGGGTAACCTTGGATAAGCTTCCCCCAGAATATTGGAGTGAGGAAACCATAGAGAAGATTGGTAGTGCTCTGGGAACCTTTGTAGGCATTTATGAAGAATTTTTGAAAGGAAAATCAAGTCAAGCAAAAATTCTAGTGGAAATTAACATGGAGTTTAGATTTTTGGATAATCTCAAAATCTTTACTGGGAAAGGGAGTTGGTTTCAAATCATCTCGATGGACTCAAAAGGGGGTAGCTGCATTCTCAATAAAAGATACATTGCAGGGTGCTTGAAAGGTGTAAGGAAGGTTCTAGATTTGACTATGGATGAGGGTTGGTTTGGAAGAAGTTAACCTTGTTGTATCGATACTTCAAAATTGTCAAATGGGGAGGAGGCAAAGGAGAAATCTCATCATAATTCCCCAATCTGAAGGCTCTAATTCGAGTTCAAGAGCATTACGATTGGCAGAGATTCAAACTCAGTGTCAAGGAAGGATTGTCTTGAACAATTGGATGACCTAAGGATCTTGAACAATTGGAGGACCTAAGGAAAGATACGGAAGCCCTAGAGCAAGAAATCTGCAAAAATATTAGAGCCATATCAAGACAAGAATAAAATGAGGTGGTGGGGAATCTTGAACAATCTGGGCTCTTAGCATGTCAGAAGGAATAGGAGGAAGTATGGACGGGGGTTGATATGAATTTTGAAGCTCTAGGCTTAGGAAAAGAGTGTGCATTGGACATTGAGCAAATAGTCATTAACAATAATGATCATGAGCCCAACCAGTTGGAAGATGATGTGGAGGAAGATTTTGAGGAGTTCCCAGTGGGCGTTGCTCTTCCCTTAGCAGGGTAATTAATGTTGGAAGCAACAAGATACTCAAAAAATTAAATGGTCAAAATCTCTCCCAAAGGATGCCTAGGAATCAAACAATTATCATCATCCAAAACCAAACCTAATTGTGGAAAAAGGAAATCTAGAGGGAGGAAATTAGCTTAAGAGTTAATCATGTTGGCAAGAGATGTGGAAGGTCAGCAAAAACTCATTGCTCTACTGAATGTGGGGAAGAGCACCCCACTCCCAGGGTCGTCATGAGATTACTATCATGGAATGTTAGGGTTCTAAATGCCCCTAACAAACAACTTCTGGTTAAGAGAAGAGTAGCTTTGACCATGGCATATATAGTACTTTTGCAGGAAACAAAACTAAGTAAAGAAGATCTAGAGAAATTAAAGAAAAAATATGTATGGTGGGGTGGTAGCGGAGTCCAAGCCAGTGGTGCTTCGAGAGGTTTGGATTTAATCTGGAATCCAAGATTGGTTTAGGAAGAGATTATTTTAGAGAGGCCTTGTTGGCAATGTTGCAGAGTTCAAAGCATTCAATTGAGGCTTAAGTTTGGCCTTATCAATATATACAGTCAAACTCATGTCTATAAGGAAACGAAGTCTGTGACAGGAAATTGAAGTTTTCTTACAAGAAAGGTCAGGAGAAAACTTCATTTTAGGAGGATATCTCAATGGTATCTTTGAAAACAAGGAAAAAAAAGGAGGAATCCCTAGAGGGAATCAATCCCATAAATATTTTTAGGAATGGATCATCAGAAACCAGTTGTTAAATATAGAATTCAAAAATGGAGTCTATACATGGACAAGTAAGTGGGCTAGCCTAGGAATGATTACAGAGAAGCTAGATAGATTCCTTCTTTGGGGTGGTTTGGATAGCCTGCAGTGCACATTCAAAGCCATCATCTCTCCTAGCATAGGGTTTGACCACCTCCCAATCCAGTTGGTCATAAAAGAGGATAGAAGCCCGTAGTGATCGCCCTTTAAATTTGAGAATATGTGGTTTAAGGATCCATCCTTCCCTGAATTGGTAGAGCAATGGTGGACGAAAATTCAAGTTCAAGGATCCAAGATGTATTGCCTTGTATCATAACTCAAGTGGCTGAAACAAAGAATTAAAGAATGGAACTGGAATTGGTTCAAAAACATCTTTGAGTCAAAAGAAAGAATTGAAGGAGAGTTGCAAATAGTAGAGGAAGACATCATGAAGAATGGTTTAAATGTATAGAGTTACTACAAGGAAAAGGAGTTGCTTGGGAAATATGAGGACATTTTGGCTAAGGAAGAACTATTCTGGAGACAAAAATCCAATGAAGTCTAACTGAAGGAAGGGGATAGAAACACCAAATTCTTCCACAACAGCACCAGGGTAGTGCAGAAGTGAAAATAGGATTGTGAAACTTAGGGGCCAAGATGGATTGCTTTTAGAAGAGCCTCAGGAAATAGTAGAGGAGGTAGTAAGATATTTCAAAAACCTCCTTAACAACTTTGAAGGTTCAAATTTGGGACAACAAAGGCCTCGTTAAGAAAAAACCCAAAATTGGTTACTGAGGATCAAAACATAATGCTTTCTCAAAAATTCACCAAGGAAGAGATAAAATTGGCCCTTTTCCAGCTCCATCCAGATAAGGCTTTAGGCCCAGATGGCCTCCCAACCAGCTTCTTTCAAAAATTTTGGGGTTTGATTGGAGATGAATTGTTAAAGCCAATTGAGGCCTCTTGGACTTCAGGTCGACTACTAAAGGAAGTCAATAATACTTTCCTAGCCTTGATTCCCAAAAAAGAGCTTTTGAACTCTTTAGAGGACTATAGGTCAATTTCCTTATGCAACACTATCTATAAGGTAATGACAAAGGCAATGGCTAACAGGCTAAAACTAATTCTTCTATTAGTAATAGATGAAGAGAAATTGAGCTTTGTTCCAGGCAAGGCCATAATGGATGGAATAATTATTGTCCAAGAAACAATCCATTCATTACAGCAGAATAAACAAGTAGGGATGATCATCAAGCTTGATATCAGGAAGGCTTATGACACAGTTGATTGGAGATTCTTAATGAAAGTCGTGGAAGCCTTTGGCTTCTCTAAGAGATGGATAAACTAGATATACAACTATATTTCTTCCCCCAGATTTTTGGTCCTTGTCAATGGCTCGCCTGAAGGTTTCTTTGAGGTATCCAAGGGTTTAAGGCAAGGGGATCCCATCTCCCCCTTTCTATATATCTTGATGGTAGAGGCTTTGGGTAGAGAAATTTCTCTAGGCATCTCTTCATCCCAACTAGAAGGTATTCAGGTGACAAGTGGGATTCAGGAAGTATCTCATCAACGATTTGTTGATGACACCTCCCTATTGGGAGCTGTGAAAAGGAAGGAGGTTATATGTCTCCACTCAATCCTTAGTCAATATGCCAAAAATTTAGGTTGGGTGGTTAATGAAAGGAAAATTTGAAGTTTTATTTTTGAACACAACCCCCCAGAAGGAATAGGAAATATTGAGGGTGTTGGGTTTAAAAAAAGGTAAACTACCATTTACATACTTGGGAATCCCTCTTGCAAATGGGCTAAGATCAACTGGTTTATGGGATCCTCTCAGCCTCAAAACAAGCTCTAAGGTGCATTCTTGGAATGCTAGATAGCTTACCTGGGCAGGTCAGATAACATTAATTGAATCAATTCTTTCTACCCTTCCAATATATTTAATGTCAGTCCCCTATATTCCAAGTGGAAGTGCAGACAAACTAACTAGAATTTTGAGACACTTTTTTTGGCAAGGAAATGAGGATAAGAAGAAAGTGGCCCTAATATCATGGGAGAAACTGTGTAGAACCAAGGAAGATGGCGGGTTGGGTTTCAAGAATTTGGAGATGCAAAACTTGGCCCTAGGAGCCAAATTGGTATGGTGCATGCACAACGAACATTAGAGCAAATGGGAAAGAATTTTGCATAATAAGTACATAAAGGATGGTAATGATGGGGACATTCTTACAACCTCAAATCCTCCTTCAGGATCCCAAATTTGGAACTTTATAAAAAAATGTAGACCTTTCATTTGTGATTATCTAACTTGGGATATTCTGGATAGTAGCAAGGCATTATTTTGGGAGGATTCTTGGGCAAGCTTTCCATGCTTGGACAACATAATTGAGCTGGGGCGGCTGAAATGGGTTTTAAAGAACTTGTGGGGTGACAAAGTTAAGGATTACATTTACCTAGAGTTTAGTGGTTTAGTCTTTGATTGGAAGTGGAAAGACTTCACAAACCTTAATATTCTACCTAGGGAGGTGCAGACACTTTCAAATTCTCTAAAGAATAGAGTTCTCTCTCTAAGAAGGGGTAGTGACACCCTAAGATGGGCAGGATCCAATTCTGGTAGCTATAATGTGAAAGATGGGTAGAAAAAGTTATATGAGGAGAGTAGGAGAGTTAATTGTTGCTTGCCTCTTCATCTTTGCTAGAGTAGTGTGTGTCTTCCCAAAGCAGGGACCTTTGTGTGGGCCGCAATGCAACATAAAATCCTTATAGTCAAAATATTTCATCGTTTAGGCTTTTAGGGGCCTTCCAGATGTGTATTATGTGAAAAGGAAAAAGAGACTTTGAATCATCTCTTGTTGGGTTGTCAATTTTCCCAAGAATGCTAGAGGTGGCTATGTGTAAGATTGGGTTGGGAAAGCACTTTGTACATAGACTTGCTTAGTTGGTTATGTTCTTGGCCATCACTAAAGAAGAACTCAATGTATGGGGACATTTGGATTCTCGGTCCCTCAATTCTAGTGTGGGAATTATGGAAAGAAAAGAATAGAAAAATCTTCCAAGATAATAAATTGGGCCTAGCTTCTCTAATTAGCAAAATCGAGGTGAGCTTAATAGAGACCCTGAATGCTAAATTAGCTCTTGAAAAGAGGTGAATTTTTTTTTTCTCAGAGGGGGACGCAAGGCTTCAAACAGTATGGCCCTCTCTTAAGATACCACCATAGGTTGGTAAAGGTGGTAAGGAGATAGAAAAGGATTAGGCCTCGATAGTCTAGAAGTTTCCTTCACATGGGTGGCATAAGTTGAACTTTGACATGGCATCAAAAGGCAATCCAGGTTTGTTAGGGGCTGGATGCATCATTAGTGATGAGCAAGGAAATACAATGGAATTGTCCTCAAAGCATTTACCTGAAGGTACAAACAATGAAGCATAATTCTTAGCAGTAATCCATGGTCTGAATCTTTGCAAGGAGTTAGGATTAGAAAAGATTGAAATTGAGGGTGATTCGGCTTTGCTTATCAATGCTCTTAGATACGAGAATACCCCTACTTAGAAGCTTAGGGTACTCTTAGAGAAGGCAATGGAGCTGATGAAATCCTTGAAAGGATTCATGATTAATCACATATAGAGGGAAGGAAACATATAAGAGGATACCCTGGCTAATGAAGGATTTAGAGAAGGGTGAGTTCATGGCCCATGTGCCAATGAGGGACTATTGTCTATACTAGGATGGCTAGATTTGGCTCATGGGCCTCGACACATGGCAAGTGAGAAAGAAAGATATCTTAAATACTCTCATGGGATAGGCGAAGGATGCTCAGTTGGATGTGAAGGCCTTATTGTTCAGAGTGGTTCACATCTATTAAGGAAAAAATTGGTGTACAGGGAAGGATAGTGAGATTTTCTATGCTACGTCGGGAGAAGGAATGGTTGCAGGATGCATCTAGAGGGCACCACAAGTACCTCCATTTATATCCTCCTTAGGAATTTAGCAATTGTGATTTTAGAATTTTGTGCGTATTAATTGAATACCTTAAGCGAAACACTCAATTTTTAGTTGAAAGGACAATGAGGAGTAGAATTGGCGGCCGACAATTAATGCAGAGTTCAGATTCCCCCCTATTTATCATGCATTTCAATGAAGCAATGGCCAACAAAATGGATATATTAGTTAAGCTGAAGAGCATGAAGAAGGAGTTTGCCTTTCTCGACTTCATCTCGGACAAGCGGCTGAAACACATATGTCATAATAAGGACATTTTTTGTATGGAGGCAGTGAGAATGGTGCTTGGAAAAACATACTATTTCTCCATGAATCTCACGAGGGCCAATTCTGACATTTCGTCCTAGTTTCTAGCATTGCTATTGGATTTAAACTTGCCGAAGGAAAGGTGTTTCTTTTGCTTCGTTCGGTTTTTAAGGGCTCAATTCTGGTGGGAGAAATTGATACCGTAGTAGTAGCAATTCCTGGAGTGGATTTTCCATGGCAGAATGATGTGGAGAAGATGTTTGATCGAGGGATCGAAGTGGATTGGCATCCTTTCATTCTAGACATGCAAGAAGAGGAGTTGTAGTGCCACAGGTGATGGGCATCAGTTGGACACAAGTTCTTGAGCAGACGACTGGGTGTGGACGTAGTGATAGGGATGGAATGATGTCATGCCTTTGCCAATCTGGTGGGCTCTGGGTGTTTTTATGAAGACTTCTAGGTGCTTACAAGGGTAGGAGTTTGAAATATGTTTTGATCGACTGTATTTTGTTTCCTTTGCTTTCTTTGTAATTAGATATCTCTAATGGAAAGAAGCCATTTTTTACTGTAAAGGACCCCTCGGGGATGAACTAGAAAGATGTAACATTTTTCTAGAATCAATATAATTTTGTACCTCTCTTGCTATTACGAATCAAAAAAAAGTTTAGAGCTTATATAGATGATGTTTATTTAACTTGGGTTATAGAAATACTTTGATTTAATTAGTAAAAGTGTCTTAGTAAATGTAGAGGATAATAGGTTATTCTTAGGGTTAAGCTTACTCCATGGCATAAGGGGATAACCTAAGCATAGGTTATGAATAGTCAATACAAATTGAGCTAGGAAGGTGGGTGAAGTATATGATATCCACTCTAAATTTTGGTTGATGAATACTTTGGCCAAAGTAGTGTAAGTTGTCGCTATTTACATTGTTAGTTCATTGTGATCTAGATTTACATACTATGCAGGGAATGTCATATGTGTAGGTTGTAGCCACTATGTGACAAATCTAGATATATAGGACACAACACCAAGCTGAAGGAAGGTCAATAACATTATGAGGTTACCAGACCAATCTCTTTGTCGAAGGGTAGGGCCATCTTACCAAGTTTGGTAGATGTGTGGGGGACTGCAATTAGTCCAAGGTTGATGGAAAAGTGCTTGAGTGATGGTTCTCCTCATTTGTAAGCGACCAAGATTTGATGGAGGGTGCCTAGACCATTCATACATCTATTTCCAATAAAGCTCAACAAAGCCTTGTATGTATTTTGTATCCATTACTATGGAAAAATTGTAAAAGATAAATGTTATCATGGAATTATGTACTATGAAATCAATACAATGCAAAGTTGTAATGCTTTGATATAATACAATGGGAAATTTTGGAAAGACGTTTATTTCAAATGTGCATGCTATCTTTATATTTGAAAATAAAAAAATTATTGCTTAAGCTGTCATCGTCATTTTATATTCACTTGAGGTTAAAACATAGGGAAGTTACTATGTAGAAAAATGGGCATGTTACACTGGTATCAGAGCTACTAGGTTCAACTTTGGAACCTATGTTCTTGCTATGTTCCCCCCCCAACATTATGAGTCTAATGTTTGGAAAATTTTGTGCGAGGATGGTGTGTCTCAAGATGACTGCTAGGAAGTTAGTGATCGGAAATGAGCGCTACCTATGAGCCAAGAAGGAAAGAGAAGCCCTTGTTCATACCATTGAGGTATCCAATTATGACAACACCATTTGGCTAAGCAATACTGAGATGTTTAATCATGCCCTTTCAAAAATTTGTTATGTGAAGATAAGGATGAAAGATGATGCCAATTTCATTTTCTTAACATCTATTTCTCTGACCAAGTCGGACTCATTACCACTTTCCAGGGATATACCCTCAAAATGTAGTGTCAGTCCAACATTGATATTTAGGGACCCTTGAGTTATACCTGTGGCTGAAGTTACTGTTATAGCCTCTAGTGGTCAATTGGAGGGATATGTTCCCCAAAACTATGTATCCAAAAATAAATATGAGCGTTACTACCTTTCGGGATAGAATTGAGCAAAAATCAGAGGGTTACACCCCACGTAGTTATGTATCTAAGAGTGAATTCAATGGATACTCTCCTATTGAATATTTAAATAGTAATTCTATGTAAAAGGAAGGATATTGAAATCCTTACAAATAAATGAAAAGCTATGTTTTTATCAAAACTCTTGTATGAGATTCTCAATGAAATTTCTTATGTATGAATATTTTTCTCTTTTGGAATGTTTTCAATATTTAAAGTAAGCCATGATAGGATCTAATTAAAGATGAACCTCTAAGTATAAATTTACTTGAGACAATGGTCAGGACAAGAACTAATCCTGGGGGGAGTCAAGAAGTTGGACAAGGTTTGGATAATGATGAAACTAAGTTGACTGTCTTCTAGCAATCATGGATGAAACAAGAGAAAGGATAGGAAACCTTTAAAAAGAAGTGAGGGGAAAAGATAGAGAGGAACAAGAAGTCCCACATAATGAATAAAAAGAAGTTCCCAACAATGAGGAAGAAGGAGAGGATTCTTGAAACCATACTAAATCTAGTGATCAAGAAAGTGATAGGTCACAATCATATATTGAGGGAACCAAAAGAAAGCGATGGGCAATTGAATTGTCTAGGGACATGAGAAACATTACCCCTCCAAAATTTGTTGAGATTTTTTGAAAGAGTTGGCTACCCCAACTCTTCTTCAATCAAAAGCTCATTGATTTCTAGAATTTTAAGTAAGGAGATTCTTCAGTGAATGAATACTAGGAGAAGTTCACTCGTCTCTTGAGGTATGTACCAATGTACCAAAAAGATGAGCAATTTTGTATCAAGAAGTTCATTATGGGTCTAAATGGCCAAATAGGTGGAGATGTGGATGTACATGGTCTAGTCACTATGGACCTAGTATATGAGAAGGCAATAAAGCAAGAGCAAAATCTCAAATCCATCTTGAACTATCGAGAGAGGAATCAAAAGAAGTTCGATGGGAATCAATTTAATCAAGCTCCAAAGAAGTTTAATGAGGGGTAGGAATTTCAAAGACAAGGGGACAAAGAACCCCACAATAATTGGAATGGGCCAAGGCAGGATCATCAAGGAAACAAATTCAACAACGGTAACTATAACAAAGCTGGAGGGAATGGTGGTAATTTTGAAAGGCCAACGAAAAAGAGAGGGCCATTAAGGGGATGCTTTACATGTGGTGGGGATCATTTTGCTAATAAATTTCCCAAAAAACCATTAGGTTCACAACCACATGGTAACTCACTTCCTCCTCGACAGGTTGCATTTCATCAAAGGATCCATGTACCAGTGGATGATTGACAAGCAGAATACTAGATCACCCTGGTGGAAACTCTGGGTACTTTTTTTGTCATACCTATTTCCATACTTATTGATACTGGAGCCACAAAAAAAAAATCACCTAGAGTAGCTAATCAAATTTCTAGGAAGGTTGGTTTTATAGAAAAATCTTGGGTTGTAGAATATGCAAGCCAGTTAAGAGCAATGGTGAATCAATTTTTATTTGAGGCAAGGGTTCAACTTCTATGTTTTTTAATGGAAGTAAACTTGTACATAGCACCCTTAGGTTCTTATGATGTCATTCTAGGAATGATTGGCTATGGAAGCATAGAGCTAAAGTTGATTGCCATGCTAAATCTATAGAATGCTTAGATGATCTAGGTAACCAAGTATCTTTGCAAGGAACACCTAATGAAGTGAAACTATGATAGATTTCAACTGTGCAAATGCATAGGAAAAAAAAGAAAGGTTGCCAACTCTTCGTAATTAAAGTGGTAAAACTAGAAGAATTCAAGGAAGTCATCCTTCAAGATGATGACATGTATTGTGAACCACAAGATTCACAAGAAGTTGAAGAAGGAGAAGTGATGGAATCTAGAGAAATGGATATGGAGAAATATCCCATCTTATAGAAATTTGTGGATGTCTTTCCAGAAGAACTACCTAGATTGCCTCCCAAGAGAGTATTTGATTTCTCCATCAACCTAGTACCAGGTTCAAAACTTGTATCCAAAGTACCTTATAGGATGATCACAATGGAATTAATGGAGCTCAAGGCACAATTGGAGGAGTTATTCTCTAAGGGATCGATAAGACCCAATGTTTCACGCTAGAGAGTACTAGTGATCTTTGTGAAGAAGGAGGATGGTACACTATGCTTATGTATAGATTATCAGGCACTTAATAAGGCTACAATAAAGAATAAGTACATGTTTCCATGTATTGATGATCATTTCGATTAGATGGGAGAAGCAACAACATTCATGAACCTAATGAACAGTGTATTTAGAGATTGCTTGGATAGGTTTGTATTAGTTTTCTTGAATGATATCTTAATCTATTCCAAGAATGAAGAGGAGCATTGTAAAAATTTAGAGATAGTTCTCGATGGTTAAGAGAGCACAAACTACTTGGAAAACTCTCTAAGTGTACCTTCTTTAAGAAGGAAGTATAGTACTCGGGTCATGTAATTTCAGCTAAAGGGATTGCAATTGATCTAATTAAGATAAAAGTGGTGCATGAGTGGCCAGTTCCCATGAGTGTACTAGAGGTTAGAAGTTTTATGGGTTTGGCTAGTTACTATAGGAAGTTTGTTACAAACTTTTCTAAGATAGCTTTTCCTATTGCTTCATTGCAAAGGAAAGGAAAGAAGTTCGAGTGTTAAAAAAATGTCAAGCAACATTTTATCTACTCAAGGAGAAGGTGACTACCACACCAATATTGAAGGTACCTAATCCAAAGGGAAACTTTACTATCACCATGGATGCATTAGGTGAAGGATTAGGAGGTGTTTTGATGTAAGAAGGGAAAGTCATAGCTTATGAATCTAGGAAGATGAATTCCTATGGAAAAAATTATGCATTGCATGGTTTAGAGTTAGCAGATGTTCTCCATGCATTGCAGATGTGGAGACACTATCTATTGGGAAAGCCTTTTGAATTGAAGACTGATCATCACAATCTAAAGTATTAATTTACCCAACCTAATCTGAATGCATGACAAAGGAGGTGGTTGAAGTTGATATTTGACTATGACTTGAACATCAACTACATTAAGGGAAAAGAGAAACGAGTTGTAGATGCCCTAAGTCATAGAAGGCATATTGTCTTAATGGTAACAATTCAAACCGACTTTAAGGGATAGGTTTTGTAAGAATCCAAGGGTGACGAATTTTATGAGCAAGTGAAGCAAACACTCACGAATAATCCACAAGATGTAAGGTACAAAAGTTTTCACTTTGAACCTAATGGATTACTAAGGTTTAAAGGGAGAATTTATATGCCTAATTTAGAAGAGTTAAGGAACCTGGCGTGGAAAGTTCACAATGCACCATATTCTGGACATCCTAGTGGGAAAAAGATGTTGGCGAATGTGAAGCCATTATATTTCTAGAAGGGAATGAAAGGGGATGATGCAAGATTTGTTGCAAAATGCTTAGAGTGTCAAAGGGTAAAAGCAAAACATCATCACTCTATAGGTCTTTTGTATCCACATGATGTTCCTGAAAGTAAGTGGCAAGTCATTACCATGGAATTTGTGCAAGGTCTATCTATGTAAAGGAATAAGCACAATTCCATTCTAGTTGGTGTGGATAAGCTAACTAAGGGCACACATTTTATTCTAAGGAATTTAACTAATGGATCTCTTGTCATAGCTTAAAAATTTATTCAAGAGGTGTTTAAATTGTATGGGATTTTGGAGATTATTTCAAATAGAGATGCTCATGTGACATCTAGGTGTTGCTGAGGGTTAAACCTCATAAGAGTTTCATCAAGTTTGGAAAGTCATCCAAACTAGTTCCATGCTACGTAGGTCCTTTCGAGGTTCTCGAGGAAGTAAACCTTGTCACCTATTGAATTGTGTTGCCACCAACTCTTGTCAGGATGCACAATATAGTTCATGTCTCCTACCTTAAGAAGTATATACTAGGGGATAACCATGTTATTGATTGGAATGCTTTACATGTAGAGGACCCATGAGTGGTAACAATTGAGCCTCTCAAGGTGCTCAAAACACGTAAGCTTCACTTATGTATAAAAGAGAATCGGTAATGCAAAGTCTAGTGCGACTGGTATGTAGAAGATTCTGCCACTTGGAGAGACTACACTAAGATTAAGCAAAAGTTTCCTCATGTCTTACATGTTTTTGAGAGTTCTTGAAAAACAATTCTGATATGTTTACGTTTATAGTTTATGTCTACATATGCTACTTAAAATAATCGGGAATGATGATTTACAAGGGGGGTGATATGTTACACCCCGTTGTGTTACTACTTTTTCACTTTTACCTAGTTGGGTGAAAATGCTTTAAATGAATGTATTTATACTTTATGTTTTTTGAAAATATGAAGAATAAATGTTTGATTCAATTAGATGTTAAATAATGATTTTGATTATGAAATATATGATGCAAATGAATGTATTGTTTTTGGCTAACTACTGTTACAATGTACTAAGTTGGATGCATGGATAGAATCAAGCCTCTAGAAGAAAGTGGAAGTATCACTCAAGAGAAGAACTTGGTTTGGTAACCTTTAATAAGACCTAAAACTAAGCTTTCACACACTCACTTCTAGTTTGGTTGAGTCAAGTTGATAGCTTGGGAAATAGTAAGTTACCTTTAATCTTGCTTGTGTATGATTAGAAGAGGTTATGGTTTTATTTATGAATGTTCTTGTTTTGGGGGTTAAAAGTGTTAAGTCTCTTTGTGATGTGTGAGTTGTTCTTTATGTGTTTATATTAAATCAATAGGATATATACATAAAATGTATATATGTATATATGTATGTGTCAATGATAAACTCATACACATGAGTAAATATGTGCATGACTACACATAGATAGATGTATCTACACATGCTCATGGATAGATTACCCATATGCATGGGAATATCAATTGGGCAAAAATGACATATATATACACTTCATGTATATATGTTGATCAATGGGATTGTGAATATATGTACTATATATACACGTATGTATTGACGTAAATGGAAACGTCCATACAAGTATATTAATATATATATATACACACATATGTTTATATGTATATATACACATGCATCAATATGCAGAATATGAAATATGTGTGTGTACTTGAATATTGAATAACACATTTTATAAAGTTATAATTTGAGATATATATATATATATATATATATATATATATATATGAATGATAAATGTTTATAAAGCGCATAGCATATTAAACACAACATAAACTATTTATAAAGTGCATCATATACATATAGTATATGGTGTAGAAATAAAAGGAATAATGCTCAAGTTTGAAGGTTATGCATAAACAATAAACATTTTATTAAGTATTTAAATGCTGAGTAATATAAAAAATAGGTAGTGCTAGAATAAAGCACATGGAAACAAAGCAAACCAAAGTGAGATAAATTTGCCAAGACTAATTCAAAACACAAAGGAAAAGTGAATACTCAACG
Source organism: Sequoia sempervirens (assembly GCA_007258455.2). Lineage (NCBI taxonomy): Eukaryota > Viridiplantae > Streptophyta > Pinopsida > Cupressales > Cupressaceae > Sequoia > Sequoia sempervirens. The sequence goes on along the minus strand of VDFB02261983.1, from coordinate 110,016 downwards.
TACAAGAAACTTTGACTTGGTCTTTATCAAATAGCAACCCAAAAGAATAGGGTGTGCAATGTTTTGGTGGTGAAAAACTATTAATAGTGTGAACAAGATAGAAATATGGTTGTGCGTGTGTTTATTGTGTAATGATTTTAGCTGCCACCTTTTCTTCTTCTTGCTGATTCGAACCTAGAGGATTAAGAAGTGTCATCTTTGATAGCTTGTTTCTAGCCTACAATTGCTAACTTCTGTGTATAAATAGAGGTGTTTTCTCCCTTAATTGGGACACATTATGCATTCTTGATGCTTATTTTCTAAGTTGTTATTTTAATTTTATGAGTTTTAGAGTTTGTGATAGGTTTTTGAAAGTAAGTTTTGGTGAGTGGAAGAGAGTTATTTGGGAATTGCTTGCTAATTTTGCAAAGGTTGAGCTAGGAATCTAGTTTGATCATTTGCTGCATTGCATAAACAGACATGTTGATTTCCACTCTTTTATGTTTTATATGTATTTGAGAAGATTGTGTATCTTTTTTTCCTTGTTTGGGAAATTTGTTTAAATCATTTATTATGAAAAGGTTATTCGAGCTTCTTAATGAGTAAGTGAAATATTCTTGATGAATCTAGGGATCTCTATAGTTTGAGTGTATTTATATACTCCATATTAAGGAATGGGTGATTATATTGGTATTAATTATTATATTAAGTTAGAGATTATATAGATGATGTTTAATTAAGTTGGGTTATAAAACTACTTTGATTTACTTAGTAGAAGTGTCTTAGTAAATGTAGAGGATAATAGGTTATTCATGGGGTTAAGGTTACTCCATGGCATAAGGGGATAGCCTAGGCATAGGTTATGAATGGTCAATACAAATTGAGCTAGGAAGGTGGGTGAAGTATATGATGTCCACTCTAAATTTTGGGTGATGAATACTTTGGCCAAAGTAGTGTAAGTTGCCACTGTTTACACTATTAGTTCACTATGATTCGAGTTCACATACTAGGCAAGAATGTGATATGTGTAGGTTGTATCCACTGTGTGATAGATCTATATATGTAATAAACAACACTGAGCTCAAGGAAGGTTAATAAAATTATGAGGTTATCAAACCAATCTCTTTGTCGAAGGGTAGGGCCATTTTACCAAGTTTGATAGATGTGCGGCGGACCGCAATTAGTTTAAGGTTGGCGGAAAAGTGCTTGAGTGATGGTTCTCCTCATCAGTAGGTGACCATGATTTGATAGAGGATACCTAGACCATTCATATATCTTTTGCCACTAAAGCTTAATGGAGCCTTGTATGTATTTTGTATCTATTACTATGGAAACATTGTAAAAGAGAAATGTTATCATGAAATTAGTACATTGGAAAGTTTTAATACTTTTATATAATACAATGGGAATGTTTGGAAAGATGATTTATTTTAAATGTGCATGATATCTTTATATTTGAAAATGTAAATCTATTGCTTAAGTTGTCATCATAATTTTATATTTACTTGAAGTTAAAACATAGGATAGTTCCTGTGTAGAACAATGGGTTGTTACATGTGGTATCAAAGCTACTAGGTTCAGCTTTGGAACCTATGTGCTTGCTATGTTTTCCCCTCCAATATTATGATTCTAATGTTCCAAAATTCTTGTGCCAGGATGTGTGTCTCAAGATGAATGCTAGGAAGTCAGTGATTGGAAATGAATGCTACCTATGGGCAAAGAAGGAAAGAGAAGCCCTTGTTTGTACCATTGAGGGAACCAATCATGAAAATTCCATTTGGTTAAGTGATACTAAGACATTCTGTCATGCCCTTTTTCAAATTAGTCAAGAGAAGAGAAGGATGAAAGATGATGCCAATTTCAATTACATACCATTTATTTCTTCAACCAAGTCGAACTCATTACCACTTTCCAGGGATGCCCTAATAATGTAGTGTTTGTCTAGCATTGATATTTAGGGAACATTGAGTTATACCTATGGCTGACATTATTATTATAGCCTCTAGTGGTGAATCAGATGGATATGTTCCCCAAAACTATGTATCAAAAGATAAATTTGAGGGTTACTACCCTTTTTAGGATATAGTTGAGAAAAAAGTAGAGGGTCACACCACACGTAGTTATGTATATGAGAGTCAATCTAATGGATACTCTCCTCTTGAATATTTAAAGTCATTCTATGTAAAAGGAAGGATATTGAAATCCCTATGAATAAATGAAAAGTTATGTTTTTATCAAAACTTGTGTATGAGATTCTCAATGAAATTTCTTATGTATGAATATTTTTCTCTTTTGGAATGTTTTCAATACATAAAGTAAGCCATGACAAGATCTAATTAATGATGAACTTCCAGGTATAACTTTACTTGAGATAGTGGTTAGGAAAAGAACTAATCTTGGAGGGAGTTAAGAAGTTGGACAAGGTCTACATAATGTCAAAGGTAAGTTGGACCATCTTCTAGCAATCATGGATGAAACAAGAGCAAGGATAGGAAACCTTGAACAAGAAGCAAGGGGAAAAGATAGAGAGGAACAAGAAGTCCCAAATAATGAAGAAGAAGTTCCCAACAATGAGGAAGAAGGAGACGATTCTTGAAATCATACTAAATCTAGTGATAAAAAATGTGATAGGTCACAATCATATTCTAATGGAACCAAAATAAAGTGATTGGAAATTGAATTTTCTAAGGGCATGAGAAATATTACCCCTCCAAAATTTGAAGGAAGCTCCACCAAAGAAGAAGTTGAGGCTTGGTTAATTCAAGTGGAGAAGTAATTTGAAATAAGGAACTATTCATAGGTCATTGAAGTTGTGTATGGATCTTTCCAGTTAGTAGGAGAAGCCTCTAACTAGTGGATGAACAAGAAGATGGAACTTGGAATCAATTCCTTAAAGCTGACCTAGAATGAGTTTGCTTAGATTTTTGAAAAGAGGTGGCTACCCCAACTCTTCTTCAATCAAAAGCTCATTGATTTTGAGAATATTAAGCAAGGAGATTCTTTAGTGAATGTATACTGGGAAAAGTTCACTTGTCTTTCGAGGTATGTACCAATGTAACAAAAAGATGAGTAATTTCATATCAAGAAGTTCATTATGGGTCTAAAAGGTCAAATAGGTGGAGATGTGGGTGTACACAGTTCGACCACTATGAACCTAGTATATGAGAAGGCAATCAAGCAAGAGCAAAAGCTCAAAGCCATCTCAAATTACTGAGAGAGGAATCAAAAGAAGTTCAGTGGGCCTCAATTAATCAAGATCCAAAGAAGTTTAATGAGGGGTAGGAATTTCAAAGGTGAGGGGAAAAAGGACCCCACAATAATTGGAATGAGCCAAGGAAGGATCATAAAGGAAACAACTTCAACAATGGTAACTATAATAAAGTTGGAGGGAATGGTGGTAATTTTGAAAGGCAAACAAAAAAGAGAGGACCCTTGAGGGGATGCTTTACATGTGGTGGGGATCATTTTTCTAATCAATGTCCCAACAAACTATCATGTTCACAACCACATGGTAACTCACTTCCTCCTCAACGGGTTGCATTTCAAAAAAGGATCCATGTAGCAATGGAAAATCAACAAACAGAATGCCAGATCACCTAGGTGGAAACTCCAAGTACTTTGTTTGACATATCTATTTGCATACTTATTGATACTGGAGCCACAAAAAAAATGTTTCACCTAGAATAGATAATAATTTTGTTAGGAAGGTTGGTTTTATGGAAAAATCTTGGGTTGTAAAATATGCAAACTAGGCAAGAGCAATGGTGAATCAATGTTTATTTGAGGAAAAGGTTGAACTTCTAAGTTTTTTAATAGAAGTAAACTTGTGCATAACACCCTTAGGTTCTTATGATGTCATTCTAGGAATGAATTGGCTATGGAAGCATATAGCTAAAGTGGATTGCCATGCTAAAATCATAGAATTCTTAGATGATCTAGGTGACCAAGTATCTTTGCAAGGAACACCTAGAGAAGTGAAACTGTGATAGGTTTGAGCTGTGTAAATCCATAGGGAAAAAAAGAAAGGTTGCCAACTATTCGCAGTTAAAATGAATAAACTAGAAGAATTCAAGGAAGACATCCTTCAAGATGATGATATGTATTGTGAACCGCAAGATTCACAAAAAAATGAAGGAGAATTGATGGAATTTGGAGAAATGAATATGGAGAAATATACCATCTTCCAAAAAAATTGTGGATGTCTTTCTAGAAGAACTACCTAGATCACCTCCTAAGAGATTATTTGATTTTTCCATCGTCCTAGTACTAGGATCAAAACCTATATCCAAAGTAACTTATCAAATGACTACAATGGAATTAATGGAGCTTAAGGCATAGTTGGAGTTGTTGTCCGAGGGATTAATAAGACCCAATGTTTCACCTTGGAGAGCGCCAATGATCTTCATGAAGAAGAAGGATGGTACATTGTGCTTATGTATAGATTATCAAATGCTTAATAAAGCTATGATAAAGAATAGTACTCGTTGCCATGTATTGATGATATTTTTTAATTAGATGTGGGGAGCAAAAATGTTTTCAAAGATTGATATGTGATTTGGTTATCATATACTAAGGATCAAAGATGAAGATAGTTTCAAAACTACTTTCAAGTCTAGCTACAGACATTACGAGTTCACAGTCCTACCCTTTAGGTTTACGAATGCACCTACAACATTCATGAACCTAATGAATAGTGTATTTAGAGACTACTTGGATAGGTTTGTATTAGTTTTCTTGAATGATATCCTAATATATTCCAAGAATGAAGAGGATCATTGTAAACACTTAGAGATAGTTCTCCAACTATTAAGAGAGCACAAGCTATATGGAAAACTATCTATGTACCTTCTTTCATAAGGAAGTATAGTACCTAGGTCACGTAATTTCAGCTAAAGGGATTACAGTTGGTCCAACTAAGATAAAAGTGGTGCTTTAGTGGCTAGTGCCCAAGAGTGTACTAGAGGTTAGAAGTTTTATGGGTTTGGTTGGTTACTAAAGGAAGTTTGTTGCAAAATTTTCTAGGATAGATTTTCCTGTTACTTCATTGCAAAGGAAAGGAAAGAAGTTTGAGTGGTAAAAAAAAATGTCAAGCAACATTTGACCTACTCAAGGAGAAGTTGACTATCATGCACCAATATTGAAGGTACCTGATCCAGGGGACAAATATACTGTCATCACATATTGCATTGGGTGAAGGATTAGGAGTAATTTTGATGCAAGAAGGGCAAGTCATAGCTTATGAATCTAGGAGGCTGAAGCCCTATAAACAAAATTATGCATCACATGATTTAGAGTTAGTAGTTGTTGTCCATGCATTGCAAATGGGGAGACACTATCTATTGGGAAAGCATTTTGAATTGAAGACTGATCATCACAGTCTGAAGTATTTATTTACCCAACCCAATCTAAATGCACGACAAAGGAGGTGGTTGGAGTTGATATTTGACTATGAATTAAACATCAACTACATTAAGGGAAAAGATAATCGGGTTGCAAATGCCCTATGTCATAAAAGGCATATTTCCTCAATGGTAATAATTCAAATCGACTTTAAGGGATAGGTGTTGTAGGAATCCAAGGGTGACAAAATTTATGAGCAAGTCAAGTAAGCACTCACGAATAATCCTCAAGATGCAAGGTACAAAGTTTTTCACTTTAAACCTAATGGTTTACTAAGGTTTAAAGGGAGAATTTATATGCCTATTTCAAAAGAGTTAAGGAACCTGGTGTGGAAAGAGGTTCATAATGCACCATATTCTAGACATCCCAGTGTGACAAAGATTTTGGCTGATGTGAAGCCGTTATATTTTTGGAAGGGAATGAAGGGGGGTGTTGCAAGATTTGTTGCAAGATGCTTAGAGTTTCTAAGGGTAAAGGAAGAACCTCATCCCTTGCAGGTCTTTTATATCTACAAGATGTTCCAGAAAGTAAGTGGCAAGTCATTAGCATGGACTTTGTGCAAGGTCTACCTATGTCAAGGAATAAGCACAATGTCATTCTAGTGGTGGTGGATAAGCTAACTAAGGTCACACATTTTATTCCAAGGAATTTAACTAATGGAGCTCCTATCGTATAGGAATTTATTCAAGAGGTGTTTATATTGCATGGGATTCCTGAGAAGATCATTTCAGATAGGGATGCTAACGTGACATATAGGTTTTGGAAAATTGTGTTTTCCTTACTTGGAACTTAGTTGAATATAACTTCAGCATATCATCTAGAGACAAATAGAAAAAATGAAAGGGTTTACCAAGTGCTCGAATATCTATTGAGGATGTATTGCATGGATCAACAATACAAGTGGGAAGATTACTTTCCATTGGTTAAGTTTGCATACAATAATTCTTACCATTCTGCAATCAAGATGGCTCCATTCAAAGCATTCTATGGTAGAAAATGTTGAATTCCTATAAGTTGGGATAAGCTAGAGGATAGGATAAGCCTTAGGCCAAAGATATTATAAAAAATGGTGGAGAAAGTAGGAATTATCAAGCAAAGGCTAGCAGAAGCCAATGATAGGCAAAAAAGCTATGCAAATTCTAAGCGGGTACCCAAAAATTTTGTAGTAGGGGAAAAGGTGTTGTTGAGGGTTAAACCACATAAGAGGTCCATGAAGTTTAGAAAGTCATCCAAACTAGCTCCATGTTATGTAGGTCCTTTCGAGGTTCTTGAGGAAGGAAACCCCGTCGCCTATCAAATTGTGTTGCCACCAACTCTTGTCAAGATGCACAATGTATTTCATGTCTCCTACCTTAAGAAGTATATACCAAGGGATAACCATATTATTGACTAGAATATTTTACGAGTACAAGAACTAGGAGTGTAACAATCAAGCCTCTCAAGGTGCTCAGAACACATAAGCTTCACTTATGTAACATAGAGGTTCTACAATGTAAAATCCAATGGGACCATTATGCAAAATATTTTTCCACTTGGAAAGACTATGTTGAGATTAAGTAGAAGTTTCCTCATATCTTACATACTTTTGAGAGTTCTTGAGAAACAATTTTGATATGTTTATGTTTACAGTTTATGTCTATGTTTGCTACTTAAAATCATCAGGGACTATGATTCAAAAGAGAGGGATATGTTACACCCTGTTGTGTTACTACTTATTTACTTTTACCTAGTTGGGTGAAAATGCTTTAAATGAATTTATTTATGCTTTATGTGTTTTGAAAATATGAAGAATAAATATTTGATTCATTTAGATGATAAATAATGAGTCTGATTATGAAATATATGATGCAAATTAATTTATTATTTTTGGCTAATTATTTTTACAATGACTAAGTTGGATATAGGAATAGAATCAAGCCTATGGAAGAGAGGGGAAGTATAACTCAGGAGAAGAACTTGGTCTAGTGACCTTTAATAAGACCTAAACTGAGCTTTCACACACTCATTTCTAGTTTGGTCGAGTCGAGTTAATAGATTGGGAAATAGTAAGTTACCTTTAGTCTTGCTTGTGTATGATTAGAAGAGGTTATGGTTTTATTTATGATCATTCTTGTTTTGGTCATTAAAAATGTTCAGTCTCTTTGTGATGTGTGAATTCTTTATTTTTTTATATTAAATTGATAGGATATATACATTATATATATATGTGTGTGTGTGTGTGTGTGTGTGTCAACGATAAACTCACACATAAGTAAAGACATACATGAGTATACATAGATAGACGTATCTACTCATGCTCATGGACGGATTACCCATATGCATGGGAATATCTATCAGACACATGTGACATATGTATAAATATATATATACACTTCATGTATATATGTCGATCAATGGGATTATGAATATATGTGTTTTACTATCAAGGAAATGATGTATATTATATATATATATACATACACACACATATATGTATCGATGTAAATGAAAACATCCATACGAGTATATTAATATATATATACACATGCATCAGTATTGGAAATATGAAATATGTGTATGTGTATTTGAATATCAAATAACACATTTTATAAACTTATAAGATGATATATATATACATATGTACATATTATATATATGTTAATGATTTCAATAGTGATAAAATGTTTATAAATCGTATAGCATATTAAACACTACATAAACTATTTATAAAGTGCACTGTTGTGCCCTCAGCACACATGCCTCGTTCAGAATGGGGACCCTCTTTTTCTTTCGCCTTATCGGGTCATTTCTGTCACCGCCTTATTTTGTGTGCCCCAATTTTAATGTCCTAGGTGGTCAACGTGCCTCCGTAGTCTCATCTTGAGTTGACCGTGTTTCTTCCCCTCCCTTTGGCTGAATCTTGGTGCCTTGCGGAGTCTCCTTGGCAGTTTGCCTCTGCCAACGGCCTTGGAGCCTGGCGCACCAGCCCCGCCAGGTTTCCCCTTTGTGTTCACTGCTTCAAGCAGCGGAAGGCTCCAACCTTCCCGAACCCCGGAACCTGACTCCCTCTTTATCGTCAACGAAACTTGCAATTTTTTTTGGCTTCCTTCGCCTCCTCCGGACCCGTCCATCCAGACTTTCGCTTCTGGAACTCCAGGCAGATTTTGTTGTTCCTGACGGCAAAATCGCCGATGGAACTCTGCCCTCCGGGCCCCAAAGTCCCCTAGGTCATCAGTTTGCAAAATGAATTTTAAACAGTCACTGCCTCGCGTCTCTCCGACCCCCAGACCTCAGACCTCTCGTCGTCGTTCGTGAATTTAAATCCACCAACCAACTAGTCGGCTGTACCTGCATTAAATGGGGCATTAAATGCATTTTGGAGTATAAATATCTTGCCCAATCTGTCATTTTCACTCGTTAGGTTTGCTAGAGAGATCAGAGCGCTTGCCAAAGAAGATCACTGCCTTTGTCAATCGTCGCCCTCACACCCATTACTGTCGTTTGTCGACCCTTAGTCGATTGCATGCCTCCTCTCATTGGACTCCCAAGGTAGGTTTGTCATTCACCCTCCCGAGAAGTTTTTACAATTTTAACGCCTAAAATGATGAACAACACAGGTTAAAAATACATTTAAATGATAAAACATGAGATAACACACAAAACCCACGTCTCATAATTTTTGAAAAACTTCCACAACACCCTCAAAGTCGGTCTAAAACTTCACCTTGTAGCAATCGTTCATCGCCAAGGGCATTCGCACCCTTTGGGACCGGGTCTTTCGATGGCCGTTAAACTTGGAAACAAAATGAACTTTTAAAAAATGACGGGATGCTCTCTTGGGCCCGCCGCTCCAGACCTCCATTGACAGTTTGCCGTCAAGATTGAAAACTTAAGATATTGAAAATTCGGCCGCCATTCTGGCTTCCCGGGTTTGACCCTCTAGACTTCCGTGACTGAAACTCTGTGAGGTTTTCGCTGTCCCCAAATGGCTTACGAACCCCGTCTGCCCGAGTTCTGGAGCCTGCCTCACCCTTCGTCATTCGGTGTTGCGCGCAAACCCAACCGTCCATCATCTTGCTGGGTCCTAGTCCACAAACTTTCGTGGGGTATTCGTCGTTTCAAATGACCAATCACTAACATCCTTCTGCCTCTCAGACCCTAAACCTCCATTCACCACAAGACTCGAAAACACTAAATTTTGACATCCTCGCCCTTGTTAGGCTTCGCCCACCAAGACTCCATCCCATCTCTGTTGTTCCAAAAAGGAAAAGTGCATGCTCCTTTCTGGCCTCCAGGCTCTGCCCTCCTGCTCACCATGAAAACTTGACATGAAAATATGATGCCCAACCTCATTACTGGGTCTGGTTTTCTGAGCCGCTCCCTCCAGACTTCTGTCTGGTGATCGTCATTCCAAACGGTAAAAGTGAGGTGGCTTCCCAGCTCTCCAGGTTTGAGCACCTCCAAATACGAAGAAAACCATGGTCGTCTTGGACCCCCCAGGTCCCGGACCCCAAAATTTTGTCTCCAGAATTCCTTTCATTTATGGTTGTTTCAAATAGCCAACCCCAGATGACCTTCCGACCTTGTACCTCTGGATGCCCTCAAATTGATCCAAACGACCTCAAATTTGAAATTTGATCTCAACCCAAATGCTCAAATTCATCCCTCTTTGATACGAGCCTTTCGAACCATCAAAATTTAGTTGGGAGAAATCTCCTGGATTGCACTACCCTATTTTCCCTTTCAAAATAACATTCCTATTGGGGAAGTCTAGGCCTCTGGGCCCGGATTCCCCGAAATCCCTCAATTGAAGGACTAATGACATCTGGAAGTAAAGGTATGATTTTATGAATGATAAATTGTCTAAAATTGATTTCATCCACTGGATTTCGACTAACGTCAAAGATTCCATGATCGATTGCACTAACTATGCCTTTGCTTACAAGATATATGGAATTAGGTGCAGGACCCTCGGGGGAAACTGTGGAAAAGGACAAAAGAAAGAAATCAGGCAAGAATCCTCATGGAAAAGAGAATAAGGACCAGATGAAGTACTAGTTTTAGGGTGAACCCTTGCACTCGAAGATTGTCATCGACTAGAAAGAAATCACAGATACCAATATCAGCCATGTTCATATTGATTAATTTAAGCAAAGGGTTAGAGTCAACCCAACAACCAAGAATGTAAGGCTGATCAGGCAAAGTGGAATTTCAAAAGCTGTAGGCTCCCCTCCATCCCTCGTGGCCCCTAAGTTGGTCATGGCTTGCCGACAGGCATATTAACCCCAGACACGAACAATTGTTGATTGGGATGGGAACATTCTTGCTGACATGTCAGCTGAGGGAATTACAAAGACCTTCCACATTCCCACCTTCATTGAGATGGAGACACCTACCATAGAGGAATGCAAAGCAGCATGGGACGACAACCCGATGGGCTACAAGAAATTGATAAATTAGCATTGGCTCAAAGAGAAGTGGGGTAGTGTTGCGAAGGCTCCTCAAGAACTCTTTTGCAGTGATTTCCATGAAGATTACCATGACTTAGTCACTATGCTGAGTAGGGTGATGGGTATCCCTATTGCTACCTTCTTTCAAGAATGGATGGTATATTTCGTTGAGAAGATCCTTCGTAGGAATGAGGATGTCACTACAAAATCCTTGTTCTACTGGCGAGGCATAATAAGTGACTGCTTCTATGAGCAGTTCATGAACGTGAAGAAAATTTCCAAGTTCTACATGACCTTCTATTTGGTCTACTCCTTGGCAGACCAAAGGCAGTATAGTGGATTGTTTGTGGCACCCGTTGGGGAGCAGGGCCAAAAATTGAAGGTCTATGACAGGTACCCCCAGCTCCAGCACTGAAACTTCAAGAAGGAATATTGTAGGGTAAACGACACCTTCATCGGCCATATCATTAGAGTGATTGTAGGGGATTTCGAGAGAAGGGTCTCTCACAGTGCTCAGACATTCTTGAATCAGTACACCTTCCTTTTCATCGAGTATCCAAAGTTCACATACATTCACGCCTAGGGCTTCACAGAAAGGTCAAATAAGCTGCCCGGATACCCCAATGACCAGATCATCCTATTGGAACTTTCCCAGTAGCTCCAGCACATACAGTTAGTCTTCAACAACAAACACTTGGTAGGGATCTCCCACCCCTTAACTTTTGGCTGAGGAATGCACAAATTACAAAATTCACAGTGTGCTAGGAATTCTGAGAAAGAATTGAACGATTATCATTTCTGCCTACACATTGCTTGCCCGCAAATGGACCCATATGGGCATATAAGGAAGGCATTGGGGTCAAGGTTCACTCATCTGCACCATGTTGAGGACTTTTGGGCAGATTGTCAGGATGACAAGGAAGTGCATGCAATGCACTACATGCGGATGACTGCATACTTCATAAGAAGGGTGCAACCATTTCCCATATTAGATTAGGTTGAAGAGGATGAAAGCATCATAATGGACCCCAGATAGCCTGTAGTTGCCAACTTGCCACTACCAATAATGGATTGGGATGAACAAGAGGTCGATGACCTTGATATTATGACCAAACCAATTCTAGCTCAAACCAAAGAATGGGTTGATGGGAAGGTGGCCTAATTGAAACAACAAGGGGTGGTCCTAACATATGAAGGGCTAAAGAGTGAGCCTAGTGCCACTAAGGATGTCGCCGCCACAACTTCAATGGGCGGGACATCCAAATCTCCTCCAATCACCAGATCTAAGAAGATGAAAGAAATAGAAACATAGCAGTCTCTAGATCCCAAGGTATACACAAGGAAGGATCCAGGAGGCTCACCTTCTAAAAGGCTCAAGCAAATAGGAGGCACCACAGAGTAGCCCATAATCCAAGAGGAAGAAGAAAAGGGGACAGATTAGTTAGAACCTCTTCCAACTCTCTATGTCTCGACTTCCCTCTTATCTACCTCCTTGGCCATGGTCGCCACATCCCCGTTGGCAGTGGACATCTTAGTCTATCTTGCCTCTTCACCTCCGGCCGAGCATGTAATAGTGATTGACTCTTCCTTCGCTGTAACCACTCCTTCCTCTGCTGCCATGTCACCTACCACATCACTCCCATTAGCTATGGTGACGACACTAATACTCACTCCTACTTTACCTGAGGCCTTTTCAAAAAATATGCAGAATCTACCTTCCGAGCTCTGTCAGATCCTTATGGACCCCACTCTTCAAGCAGCCCTAGCGCAGGTCCTCACCATTACTAAACCATAGTAGCCCTTGGTAGGACAACTGGCAATGGAGGCCACCATGTTAATTTCTAAGGAGTGGGAGAGACGAGAGCAAGAGGCCTCGAATCCATTTGAAAAGGAGGCCGATGAATACCATGAACACCTAAAGTATGAACATCGAACAATTGACAGGGTGGCCTATGAGGAGGAAGGAACAAGCTCTTCAGAGAGTGGGGTGAGGAAGAGGATGTTGGTGGTAGGGTCATCGTACAGACCTTCGATGACAATCTTGAAGAGGAGATGGCTCTACAACTGAAGGGTGATGAAGAAGAGGCAGAAAGGTCTCCTCTGAAAGAAGAAGGATAGCAACAGGAAGACAAGGTAGCAGAAGACGTGGAGCTCCCTAAAGGGGAACTGCAGGAGGGTGCGTCATCCCTTTGTCAAGAGGAGGGAAATGCAGGAGAAGATAAGGTTGAGAGTGAGGCTCAAACTGTCAAGGGCCTCAAAATTGAACAACCCAAGGAGCACGTACACAAGGTTGAGAAAACTGGAGAAAGGGAGGGGAAGGAAATAGAGAAAGAAGAAAGCCCTCAGGAGCAATTACCTACCAAGCCTCCCATCAAGCACCTTGTGTCATCTAGGACTTCAATGAAGAAGAAGGAGATGCTGCTAAAATGGAAGAAAGGGCCCCTAGAAATAAGAAAATAGAGATCTTAGCCGAGGAAGGCGAGGGTGATTGTGAATCACCTAAGGAAAAGTCTGCCATGCCCACATGGCTAGAGATAGCTTGAAAAGAAAAATCCCGCACCCAAGGACCCAAGAGCCAGGCTGGAGGCTATCTTAGCCCGAGCGCAGATCACAACTAGGAAAGAGAATAAGCCTAGGATCAGATCCAAGGTAATAATGGATGCTTCTAGGTCTCGAGCGGTGCAAATAGCCACACCAGTGGTGGGAAGGGAAGGAATAAGCTACAACATCTCCACCAATGATTTAGGAACTGCTACCAGGGAACAAAAAGTGGAGCACCTCAAAGAATTTGTAGCCACGGTGGTACATATGATACAATAGGGCAAAGTTTCAAAGGATGAGCTTAAAGCTCAGGTGGCTGATCTAATAGCCTACATCCAACAATGGTCCTCAACTGAAGAAATACCTACCACATCCGCAGCTCCACCATAATTGTTGTCCAAGGAATATATTGAAAAGCTAGAGAAGAGAAAGAATTTGGAAAGGACTACAAAAAGTTGGTTCCGACAGGTTCTAGATGTCAAAAATGAGGGCATTGGCCGAGCTATCCAGATAGCCAACAAGTTCCTAGACTTATAGTAGTCCCTTGAGGGCACAAGAAGACTCTGATTTGACTTACCGACGAGGTACGAGTCCACCTATCCAAAGATCGAGGCCATCCTAAAGCTTTCAAGTGTAATATGGGAAAATGAGCTAACATTCAAAAGGGACAATCACTGACTAATGGATGTGTGGAGGCAGGAATTTGAGAATAAAAAAGAAAGGTTGGAGTAGGTAATTGACAAAGTGGATTCAGATATTGAATGGGTCAAAGAAATTAGAGTGGATAGCATCCGGTACTTGAAGTTAATGATAGGCCATGAGATGCTCGTCGTGCAAATGGATCCCGAGAAAGTAAGGCCTCAGTTCCAAAAAAGGATAGAAGATGGGATTTCAGGTGAAATAACCATGGACTTTATGAGTTTTGCAACCCGAGCTTTCACCCAATCAGAGCTATTCCGTGACCAAGCTACCAAGCATGAGGAAGATTGGGAAAAGCTTGTCAAGCGATTTAAGGAATGGAGCTATCAAGCGCTGAGGTCCGTGATCATAGAGGTTGACAAACTCCAGCTGGTAGTCTTGAAATTCATAGAATATGTGGCCTTGAAGAAGCAAGAAGGAAACCCTATTTCCAGTGAAGAGATTTTGAAAGAATAGCTACAACAAAAGAGCAATCAACAAAAGACAAAGTGCTATAGTGCTGTCATTAGAGGACAAAATAGGGAAATTGACAAAATTGTATTTTAAATTGTAATCTATTGGGCAGTAGGTAGAACCCCAATTTGTAGTGAATATTGGCCACACAATGTGATTTAATCTTGGCCATTCGTTCTACTTTTTCGGCACTATAAATAGGGGGTCTCCTCTCATTTGCAAAGAGAGTTGAGTTGTTGTAAATACATGCTGCAAAAATTTATAATGAAAATACATTGACTTGGTGCATTTTCTGAGTTTTCTCACATGTTACTTGATTCAACCTCCATTGTTAGATGCTTTACTTAGATTTATATTGTTGTTCTAGTTAGCTGTATTCTTGCTCTGATAGATTTTAGAAATGTTGTTCTGTAGTTGTGAAAATTCCTACTGTGTAGATGCCTTCTTAGTCCATACTTTTTGCTATTTACTGCTGGTAAATAGTTGTGTAAAGTTAGTCTGGGCTTAAATTCAAAGTTTCTCCACACTTTTATCTTCATTCATGCATGCATATGGTGAATGAAAGGTGAAATATTTGCAGGCCTTAGAAGATAGCACAAATTTCATGAGACTGTGAGATTTTTGGTTAAGTGAAATCTTGTTTTAAGAAAGTTGTCCATTACAGGGACTCCATGATTACTGTTCACAGTTAGTTGCAGATCCAGGAACCTTCTTTCCTCCCTGCCATTTTTCCCTTTTTTAGAAATATCCTATGCTAAGGTTCATTACACATTGTAAAGCCAAACTTGAAGAAGAAATCAAAGTTTTAGATTACTGTCTGAACCTATAGCAAAGTGAAACTTGACCTCCCATCTCAAAAACTTTAGAATTGAAGATCTACCTCGCATCCAACTACGTAAGTCCGCCCTATGACTACCAACAAAATTACATCAAAATTAACTGAGGAGTTCCATGCAAGTCATGACCTAACACTCGAGAGACCTTGGGGAGATTTTCAGCAGCTTGCAGTTGGAGATTTCCTTTCAAGAGAGGTAGTGCACCTGTGTACTGCTTGTGTTGAAAAAGTGTGCAAAACACCCATCAACATGCACCATATACATATAGTAGATGGACTGGAAATAAAAGGAATAACACTTAAGGTAGAAGGTTGCACATAAACAATGCACATTGTATTAAGTATTTAATGTTGAGTAATATAAAACATAAGCAACATTGGAATGAAGCACATGGAAACAAAGCAAACCAATGTGAGATAAATCTGCCAAGACTAAGTCAAAACATGAAGGAAAGTGAATACTCGACGTACATGAAACTTTGACCTAGTGTTTATCAAATAGCAACCCAAAAGAATAGGGTGTGTGATGTTTTGGTGGTGACAAACTATGAATAGTGTGAACTTGACAAAAGTCTAATCCACAATACAAATTCTAGCATATGAAGTAAATTGAAATGTGAGAAATAGTCAAATGAGAAGCTGGCCAAAATGAGTTAACTTGTGGAAACAATAACCTTACATTTCTGAATGATATTCTTGTTGTCCATTAGAATGAGCGACTCATTCTCTATGATGAAATCTGGTTGTGCATGTGTTTACTGTGCAATGATTTTAGCTACCACATTTTATTCTTCTTACTGAGTCAAACTTTGAGGATTGAGAAGTGTCATCTTTGATAGATTGTTTCTAGCATACAAACACTAACTTTTGTGTGTAAATAGAGGTGTTTTCTCCCTCAATTGGGATGCATTAGGCACTCTTGATGCTTATTTTTTGAGTTGTTATTTCGATTTTATGAGTTTGAGAGTTTGTGAGAGGTTTTTGAGAGTAAGTTTTGGTTAGTGGAAGAGAGTTATTTGGGAATTACTTGCTAATTTTGGGAAGGCTAAGTTAGGAATCTAGTTTGATCATTTGGAGCATTGCATACATAGGCATGCTAATTTATAATTTTTTATGTTTTATATGTATTTTAAAAGATTGTGTCTTTGCTTGCCTTGTTTGGGAAATTTGTTTAAATAATTTATTATGGAAAGGTTCTTCTCTTCTTAATGAGTAAGTGAAAGATTATTTATGAATCTAGGGATCTCTATTGTTTGAGTGTATGCATATACTCCATATTAAGGAATGGATGATTATATTAGTATTAAATATTATATTAAAGTTAGAGCTTATATAGATGATGTTTATTTAAGTTGGGTTATATAACTACTTTGATTTACTTAATAGAAGTGTCTTGGTAAATGTAGAGGATAATAGGTTATTCCTAGGGTTAAGGTTACTCCATGGTGTAAGGGGATAGCCTAAGCATAGGTTATGAATGGTCAATACAAATCAAGCTAGGAAGGTTAATGAAGTATATGACATCCACTCTAAATTTTGGGTGATGAATACTTTGGCCAAAGTAGTGTAAGTTGCCACTATTTACACTTTTAGTTCACTATGATCCGAGTTTACATACTAGGCATGGAGTGTCATATGTGTAGGTTGTACCCATTATGTGATAGATCTATATATGTAGGATGTTGGAATATGGATTATAGTGTTGTCATTGATGGCAACCTAAGTCATTATTTTGGTTCACAGATCAGGATTTGTTCATATCAACAAGTAGAGTAAAGAACAAAGTATTACCAGAAGAGAGAATGAAGAATAGGGTATCTGGTTAGTATGTCGATTGGTATGCTTCACTGGATTATCATTTTGAGTTGTGGATCTCGGGGAAGGTTGTTAAGTATCTATATTATTTGAATGTTAAGTTTTGTGATGTTGCATTAATCGGTGTATAAGTTAGGAGATCCGACAAGATGATTTTTTGTTTATTAGCTCACGGTGGCTAACTTAGCGAATATGGCATGTCACGAATATTCAAGGTATAATTAATTAAGGTATCATATGCTTGAAGAATTTGTTTTGGGTCCTAGCTATGTTGTGGCCGACTTTGATGGGTACGCATCGAATATTAAATGTGGATTGAGTCGACTACTGGAAAATATTTTTATTTTGTTGAAGCTGACATGAAGCAACTAAATATTTGATAGAGGATATATATATAAGAGATTAGTTAATTCACTGTAAAGGAGTGAAGGTGAGTGTGCGAAGTATATTGCAAATGTCAAAAGGGTTTTTGAGCGATTTGGCATAGTTTCACTTGTGTAGAAGAGGATTGTTGTGAAGCGAATTAAGGTAGAGCAGAATGAAGTGTAAAATTAGAGAGAAGGTCCAAAATTTGATCTATGAGCCTCACTAGAACTGAAACTAGGCATTTGTAGATGCTACTTTCTCAATTCAACTCTTTGTTGTAATCCAAATATGTTGTAAGGCAGTAAGCCTTCCTGATTTTGAGCAGTGAGCTCTAGGAAATGTGCCTAAATGCATGTGCATTCCCCTTTTTCTTCATACTTTTAATAGAGTATAAATTGTGGATTAACCTCCACCGTGGTTTTTCCCCTAATAGGGTTTCCACGTAAAAATCTTGGTGTTATGGTATTTTGATTGTTTCCTTCATGTGCTTGCATCTTTACCTTTGTTTAAATGTTGTAAATGGTTTAAGATCTAGATTGTAATTTAAATATTGTTGAACATTGATTCACCCCCCCTCTCACTATTCCTTGAGTCCAACAATTGGTATCAAAGCAAGGTTCCTCTACAAAATTTTAATAGCTTGAGGTGGATCTTGGAATGTCATGACTTTGGTGGTCTTCAACAAAAATTTTTGGTGGCACTTGATGATCTTGACCGGTCTAAAGCAGAAGTTCTAGAATTAAAAGCAAATCTAGAGGATCATTCAATCATTGAAAGATAAAATCAATGAATCAAGAGAAAAGAGGAAGAAACTATGTGATCAGTTGAAGCAAAAAGAAAGTAAATGCTTGGAAGATGTTCACTTGAATCAGACCCTAAAAGAAATAACTGAAGAATGTGAAAAGCTTGCTAGAGACAATGCTACTCTAAAACTTGAGATGGAATCTATGGTGATGAAGCTAACTAAGGAGATTGAAGAAAGGAAGAAGAATGAGGAGAATCTAGCCCAGTACTTAAAAGAAAGATCTGAAGAATGCAACAAATTTAATAGTGGATTCATTCAACTAGAGATTGAACTGCAACAATCAAGAAATAATGAGCAAGAGCATGAAAGACAAATAGTTATTCTTAGAGATGAACTCACTATTGCAAATGAATACAAGGAGAAGTTTAGGATCAGTTCTGCTAAGCTTGATGAGCTAACTAAAGGACAGAAGGATGAAAATGACAAGCAAGGTCCTGGTTATGAGAAGGGAGAAAGCTCTGGATTTGAACATAAGGATTCCAGACAAAGAAATTAGATGAACAAAGGCAAAAGGTATTTGGTAAGACAACCCAATGCTCAAAAGTTTAATGGTCACTGTCTTTCTTGTAATAAATTTAGTCACATGGCTTCTCAGTGTAGAAGTAAAATAAATTCAAGTAATCCATCATTTCCCAGTCAGTGTTTTAGTTGTAATAAGTTTGGTCATAAGTCAATTGAATGCAAAAGTATGTCTATCAGTGTGTAATGTCCCCGTTTTGGAGGTAGTTTAATTTAATTAATTTAATTAATTAAGTTGTCCAAAATAATGATTATTTTATGAGGATGACTAATTAGTTATTTCAATTAAATCAAAATATGGTATTAAGTTAATTATTTATAAGGTTATCAATTAAATTAATATTATATGTTGACCTTATATTTAATTAATTTAATAAAGTGACTTGAATTTTAAAATATATTATAAAGTCACTTAATAAAAAATAAAATAATATTCTAGAAGCTTCTAGAGGAATTGGAGAAAAAGAATAAATAGAAGGGTTGCCTAAGCTTCTAGACAGGCATAATTGATGTTGTTGTTGTTGACATTTCATCTTGTGGAGCCTAGGATTTCTACAGATTTCTTCTTTGTCATAGGAAATTAACTTCCTATTGATAGCAATTTTGAGGGTGTGAAATATCACTTGAATTATTACAGTTGAGGGAGAGGTTACTTTAGACTTCTCATTTGGAGCAAAATTTGTGGCCATTGGCTAGTTTTAGAGAAATTGATTTTGGAGATTTATGGAGTTTTTCATTGGAGATCATAGCTATCAATTGGCATCAATTTTTCCTTCATCACTCAGGTTGGAAGAGCTGGTTACATTGGTGTGAAGTTTGATATTAGAAATCAGACAATTTGTAGTCAAGGAAGCACGCCCTTGGAATGGCAATTTTGATTAGGGAGCCCTCACAATGCATCAATTTCATTCAAGGCTTGGTGCGCCCACTTTCTTGGAGCATGGAGATGATATTTGATGCTTGAGACAACACATTTATATTGCATATTATTTTATATTCCCTATCAGACCAGAACAGGGGTGGCTGGCTTGGAAATTCAATTTGGCTTGGGAGATCAACATTTCGTTTGGAAATTGCTTGCTTCTTCATCCCTCCTCAAGGGTGCTTCAATCCAACCAGTTTTCGCTGCATACAATTCATCATATCATTGTTCTAGCATAGTTTGTATTTGCAACTATAGATGTGCATCTTTCATACCAACATACCATATAATTGTGATTCTTATTTATGCCAAGAGTCTTGGCTGGTCTAGTGGAGCATTGTATCAAATCATCAATACAAATAAGAGTTACAAGTTGATGGTCATTGTAGTTATCTTTTGAGCATTTGAATTGAGATTGTAGGTTGCATGTCAATTGTTTGACGAAATGTCCTTTGGTTGTAGATAATTAGTTTGCTTTGTAAATTCATCTATTTTTATAGAAAGAGCAAAAAGAAGTCATCCTTGCATCTAGAGTTTAGCATTGTCATTCTTGCATTGTTCCATAAGCATTTGAAGCATTAATTCATCATCATACAAACAACAATAAAAATGAAATTCAAACCTAGCATGTAAGCACTTTGCATACAAAGTGTTTGACAAAATTACGAGACAACCAATCGCAAGAATTAAGGGCATATTGGGTAATGATTATTCATGGTTGCATAGTTTAAGCATTGGAGTATTTAAATTCAAGCATTTAGAACACTTTGAAATCATTTTTAAGAAAACATATCAGACTATAACATCAGACTAGCAAGTTAGAAGATTGCATGTGATTTATTTGACAATATTCCTTGAGCATATATTAAGCAAAATTGTGATCAAAATTAGCAAGGCTTATTACACAGTGTAAGGAATGTTAAATGCTACAGTTGTGGAAGATTTGGGAATATTATTAATCAATGTAGATCAAGAGGAAATCAATGGAATGGATGGTTTAGACAAAGAAATCATGTGTGTTATAATTGCAGCAGATTTAGTCACATTACAAGATTTTGTAGGAACAAAAACATGGATATAAGAGGTCTGGTATACAAAGGAAAAATTTCACAAAAATATGATAAAGGGAAAGGGAAATTGATAGTGGAAGGAATAGGAGATCAGATGAAGAAAACATGGTTAAGGAAGAGTGAGTCTGATGAAGGAAATAAGCTCACACCAGAATCTGCTTCTAGTAATTCCCCCCGAAATTGATCTTAGGCCATTGGCCTAGGGGGAGTTTTTCAAGAAAATCCTTTGTCCCCTTGTTGGTAGTTGGCACCAGAATGCAAGAAATTTTTAGTAGTTGTGCTAATTGTTTACAAATGTATCAGTGATCACTTGTGCAGAAATTTGAGAAGTAGAAGGTCTACAAATGAATCCTTCTTTTGTTGTTTGAGAAAACAAAGTATTTGAAACACCTAGGGAAAAATACTTAATGCGGTAAAAAGGTTAGGTGTGTGAGTTATAAAAGGGTATTTGGAACCCTCATTTGTCACCTTACATTGAAGAAGAATAGAAGGAGAGCCTTTGAAATAGAATTTCGAAGGAGTAAAGTCAATTCAGTGGCAAATTCATCAGGTATTTCAGTTGCTTGTAGAATTCTCACTTAATTTAGTGCTCAGTAGAAACTTGTTCTGTACGAAAAGGAAAATGAAGCAAATCAAAGGAATGGTGAATTTAGATGAATATAGTAGTGAGAAGATTAGGGATCTAAGAAATATGTTTCTGACCAATGAATTGAAATGGCTTCAAGGTGTGAAACACAAAAGTTTGGACATTTGGAGTGAATTTCCCTATTTTGATAATGCAGAAGTCATTAGTTTTATCCTAAACAAATTGAATGATGACATTCTAACTCTGGACAAACCCTATCTCATTTTGAAAGAGGTGATTAGCAATCTAATTGGATTATGCAATGTTGGGGATATACTGAAAAATAAGTCGATTCATAACAAAGAAGTCAAAACCCTAACTGGAGTAACTACATATCAAAGGGCTTTGATAATTTTGACGTTCAAATATTTGATAACAAGGTACACTACGCATGAAATCTCATACAAAATATTTTTTAGAAATAGGGAAGGTGCAACTTTGACATGTGTAGTTTACATCTCTCATAAAATGATAATGGAGGATCAAGATTTTGATCTATGTGGATTGCTAAAAGATCAATTGACGGATAATGTGCAACTAACAAAGGAGGAAAATTACCCATTCAAGTTTGATACCTTGGTCATATGTCTTGTGATGTATTTTCTGAATTGCTTGCCACAGATCAATAAGTTGTATTGAAAGAGAGTGAACTGGTTTGTAAATAGATTTTTGAACATTCTAATACTTTGGAAAATTGTAAGCAAGAGTATGCAAATTTCTTTAAAGAATTTCTAGGGAAGTTTGGAGGAATTAGCATTTCCATTATGGTAAGAGCACTTGAAGTTGGGTCCTCTTTCGATGAAATGGAGAGGAAGAATAAAAGAGCACAAGAGATTGTTGATTACACTCCTTTGGCACACAAGACTCCAAAAATTGAAGGAAAAGGTAAAGAACGAGTGATTGTGGACATATGAGATGAGGAATCTGATGAGTACACTCCAAGGGAAGAACCATAATTAGTTAAACCAGATCTAGTAATGGTAGAAGAAAGTGAAGAAGAAGGTGTTTTATCCAAAGTAAAGATACTACAACTTGTTTAGGAGAAAGATGGGATGTAGAAAATTGCTGACATATGGTTTGATAGACCCTCATATGAGTAGGACTTGATAGAGAGCACACTAATTACTTATT
Source organism: Sequoia sempervirens (assembly GCA_007258455.2). Classification (NCBI taxonomy): domain Eukaryota; kingdom Viridiplantae; phylum Streptophyta; class Pinopsida; order Cupressales; family Cupressaceae; genus Sequoia; species Sequoia sempervirens. Next base: position 87,427 of record VDFB02261983.1, on the reverse strand, counting down.
TTGTGCACAATAACATTGGATTGGAGAGTTTACAAAATGTGTTTCCTGAAGAGATGATTGAATGCATTAAGGAAGCCATGGTCTCTGAGTCTGCTATCTCTTACCAAACTAAAAAGGAAAATGAATGTGTTGAGGCAATGCATAAATACAACAAATAACATCTACAACTATTGTCTTTGTTGGCCTCATGCAGTTGGGAGATACAAAGATAAGTTGGAGTAGATTGAAACTGAGTTGAACAAGATTGGTTAGGATTATAACATGTTTCAAGATCAAGGTGGTGTAGTCAAGAAAAGGATTCAAGAGTTGTAGTTTGAGCATACAAAAGTTCATTTCACCAAAAACAACCTTGTGGACACCTTTTGGAAAGTGAAGGATTTAACTAAATGCAAACTTGAGTAGTTAATTGAGGTTTTGAGGAAAGGAGAGAAATTAGAAGATGCAATCACAATTCCAGAATATCTCATCCAGATTATCAACTAGACATGTGAGAACAACAACTTGATCTTAATCATTGGGATTTCAGTAGAAGCTTGGAGGAAATTTCTTCTGAAAATGAAGGATAAGTACAAGATAATTTCTTGACTTGAGTAACAGTTGTATTTCTTCAAATTTTGATACAATTTTTGAATTAGCAAGGGGGAAGATCCAAAATATGTTTTTCATTGATGTCAAAGTGGGAGAGAGAGCAGTGAAAAATGACTTATCATTCTAAGGGGGAGTTGTGTTTTGAAATTTTGAAGTCTCACAACATAATCATATTGGTTCTGACACTTAGTCATTTTTCACTAAGTGTTTCCATCAATGCCAAAGGGGGGGAATTGTTGGAATATGGCTTCTAGTGTTGTCATTGATGGCAACCTAAGTCATTATTCTAGTCCGCAGATCAAGATTTGTTCATACTGGTAGGCAAAGTAAAGAACAAAGTATTACCGAAAGAGAATGAAGAACAAGGTATTCGGTTAGTATGTTGATCTGTATGCTTCACTAGATTATCATTTTGAGTTGTGGATCTTGGGGAAGGTTGTTAAGTATCTATATTATCTTATCGTTAAGTTTTGTGATGTCTCATTAATCAGTGTATAAGTTAGGAGATCCGACATGATGATTTTCTATTTATTAGCTCATAGTGGCCAACTTAGTGCATATGGCATGTTGCAAATATTTGAGGTATAATTAATTAAGGTATCTTATGCTTGAATATTTTGTTTTGGGTCCTATCTATGTCGTGGCTGAATTTTATGGGTATGCATCAAATATTAAATGTGGATTGAACCGACTATTGGAAAATATTTTTATTTTGCTGAAGTCAACATGAAGCGACTAAATATTTAATAGTGGATATATATAAGAGATTAGTTAATTCATTGGAAATGAGTGAAGGTGAGTGTATGAAGTATATTATGAATGTTAGAAGGGTTGTTGAGAAATCTGGCACAATTTCACTTGTGTAGAAGAGGATTGTTGTGAAGCAAATTAAGGCAGAGTAGAGTGAAGTGCAAAATTAGACAGAAGGTCCAGAATTTGATCTATGAGCCTCACTGGAACTGAAACCAGACATTTGTAGATGCTACTTTCTTAGTTCAACTTTTTTTTGTAATCCAAATATGTTGTAAGGCAGTGAGCCTTCCTGATTTTGAGCAGTGAGCTCTAGGCAGTGTGCCTAAATGCATGTGCATTCCCCTTTTTCTTCATACTTTTAATAGAGTATAAATTGTGGATTAACATCCACTATGGTTTTCCCCCTAACAGGGTTTCCACATAAAAATCTTGGTGTTATGGTGTTTTGATTGTTTCCTTCATGTGCTTGTATCTTTACTTTTGTTTAAATGTTGTAAATGGTTTAAGATCTGGATTGTAATTTAAATATTGTTGAACATTGATTCACCCCCCCTCTTAGTGTTCCTTGAGTCCAACATAGGACACAACACCAAGCTCATGTAAGGTCAATAATATTATTAGGTTACCAAACCAATCTCTTCGTTGAAGGGTAGGGCCATCTTACCAAGTTTGGTCGATGTGTGGGGGATTGCAGTTAGTCCAAGGTTGGAAAAAAAGCACTTGAGTGATGCTTCTCCTTATCAATAGGCAACCAAGATTTAATCCAGAGGATACCTAGACCATTAGTACATCTATTTCCACTAAAACTCAATGGAACATTTTATGTATCTTGTATCTATTACTATGGAAAAATTGTAAAATACAAATGTCATCACGAAATTATGCACTATGAAATCAATACATTGGAAAGTTGTAATACTTTGATGTAATGCAATAGGAAAGTTTGGAAAGATGTTTATTTCAATTGTGCATGTTATCTTTATATTTGAAAAAAAAAATTGATTGCTTAAGTTGTCATAATAATTTTATAAACACTTGAGGTTAAAACATAGGAAGTTACTATGTAAAATAATGGGCATGTTACACGTGGTATTAGAGCTACTAGGTTAATCTTTAGAACCTATGTGTTCAATATGTTTTCCCCTCCAACATTATGAGTCTAATGTTTGCAAATTCTTGTGTCGGAATGGTGTGTCTCAAGATGACTGCTAGAAAGTCAATGATCGGAAATGAGTGCTACCTACAGGCCAAGAAGGAAAGAGAAGCCCTTGTTCGTACCATTGAGGGAACCAATCATTACAATTCCATTTGGCTAAGTGATACTAAGATGTTCAGCCATGCACTTTCATGAAATAGTCAAGAGAAGAGGAGGATGAAAGATAATGCCAATTTTATTTACTTACCATCTATTTCTCTAGTGAAGTTGGACTCATTACCACTTTCCAGGGATATGCCCTCAGAATGTAGTGTTAGTCCAGGATTGATATAGGGACCTTCGAGTTATACCTATGGCTGAAGTTATTGTTATAGCCTACATTGGTGAATCAAAGGGATACATTCCCCAAAGCTATGTATCAAAAGATAAATCTGAGGGTTACTACCCTTTTTGGGATAGAGTTGAGCAACACAGTTATGTATTTGAGAGTGAATCCAATGGATACTCTCCTCTTGATTATTTAAACAACCATTTTATGTAAAAAGAAGGATACTGAAATCCTTATGAATAATTGAAAAATTGTATTTTTATCAAAATTTGTGCATGAGATTCTCAATGAAATTTCTTATGTATGAATATTTTTCTCTTTTGGAATGTTTTCAATATGTAAAGCAAGCCATGATAGGATGTAATTAAAGATGAACCTCTAGGTATAACTTTAGTTGAGACAATGGTTAGGAAAAGAACTAATCCTGGAGGGATTCAAGAAGTTGGACAAGGTCTGGATAATGTTGAAGCTAAGTTGGACCATCTTCTAGCAATCATGGAAGAAACGAGAGAAAGTGTTGGTGTAATTAAATGTGTTGTACCTAGTGCTAGGTCATAATTAAACCTTAGTTAAGTTTACTTAGGGACCACATAGGAGGTTGTTGGAGAATCTCCACTTTTGGTGGACTTGACATGTCATTACCTCATCACTTCCACCTTTTGTGGACACATCATGTGATTATCTCTCCACCTTAAGTGGAGTGATAGGTCTTCCTAGTTGTCTCATGTCATAAGATTACGACACTTGTCATAATCTTATGCCCTTCTATGTTCTCACCTTGGCTATATAACCGAGGGGTCTTTCTCATTGTAAACAATCAGAATAATCATAATCATAATCATAGCATATCAATGACATTGAATATAGTTTATTCTTGTCATATTATTCTCTCTCTCTCTTTTCTTGTGCTTTCCATTTGGTCCATAGATCTTGGGTGGTAGCCATAGCCAATTCTAACATGGTATCAGAGCAAGTTAGGTGTCATTGGAGAGTCTATTTCTGAAGAGAGATACCAGATATGAGGAGGTTTCGTTCGTGGCTCTTTGTTGCAGGTTCATATCCGAGCTTGCTGATGCAAATCTGAGCTCACCATTGTGTCCAGAAGGTTCGAGATAGTCAATTTTTCCTTTTATTTCGTCCAAATCAGAAATATGAGGCCAAATCTATGAGGGTTTGAAGCTGAAGTGTGGTTGCCAAATCCAGAAGGTAGCTACAATTTTGGATCATTTTGGGTCAAATCCGACCCTGCCATCGCGTCCAGAAGGGCCAAAAACCCTAAGATCGACTGTCAATTCATCCATTTTGGAGCAAGTCATCCAGTGAGGCAAAAAATTTTCCCTAAAAAGCCGTACGGCCCTCAACGTCATTATTCCAGTGACGGTACGATTATTTTTAAATAAAAATTTTCCAAAAATTTTTGAAATGTTTTTATGAAAAATCATTTTTTGCTAATTAAAATCATTGTAAAATTTTTCTATTGAGAAATCAAAAAAATTAAAAAAAAAGCCGAAAAGCTTTTCTACGGGCATTCAATTCACAAGACCACAGGGTACTGTCTGTACCCGCAGTACCATGGGTCTCCTAGTGGCCGACACGTGGCCCCACCACCCCCCATTTCTGTTGCCGGGATATCACATCAATCTGCGGACCGGCGTCAAAGCTCTACCGAGCGGGCCCCGACCCCCACTTACGGGCACTAGCCAAATAAAATCGGCGACTGTCTTAAGAATTCCGGTGAAAGGTTTTTCCACTGGCGGCTTCCTTTCAAAAATCCGGTAGCAGATTCCTAAGAACATTCCGTTGGACGAAGATTCCGCCGAGATTCTACTAGATTCCATCGCCGACGGACCCTGCAAATATTCTGTCAATTCGCAGAATATTTTTTTTCGAAGTCCCCGAGGACGTCAAATTTAGCATAGTGGATTGATGATGTCAGCAATACGTCAGCATAGTTTCAAAAATTTTCTGCCCCTCTCCATTTGAGTTTTCATTTTTGCAGTTCAACTTTGAAGGCTAATATCTTGCTCATTCTGACTCCTTTTTTCAAGCAATTTTTTTTTATTTGGGCTAGAATTTCGTGCTCTATGCATGGGTGCAATCAATTTTTGGTTTTGGTGTCTGGTTTTTCCAGAAATTGTAGATTCTCATAGGTGTTGCTACTTCATCCTCATTTTGAAACTTCAGGAGCTCATAACTTGCTCCTACAGTAACTTTTTTGAGTACAATTTTTTTTAAAGTGCATGATTTTTCCTGTACTTCTCAGTGGTATGATCAGATTGATCTCATTTTGTATCAAAAATTGTACTTGATACTGTGGCCTATTTTGGCATTTGTAAGCACTAAGATCAAGTCTAGCTTGCTGTTTTTGGCATCTAGCAACTATAAATGCACTAAATATAAAGTGCCAAATCAGATATTGCTTGGGGGGTTTCTTGATTGAGTGATTTGGGGGGGGGTTCTCTTGATGCATTGATTTGATCTGTTTTCTTTGCTCTTTCATTGTCATGGATCATTCTAAGGTTCCTTTGCTCACATCATATAATTATTCAACATGGCATCAAAATGCATGGAATATACTAATTACAGAAGGTCACTCTCTATATGTTGAAAATAAGGTACCTGAACCTACTGATGATGAGAAAAAATTAAAATGGATGATCAAACATGCCAAAGCTCTTGGGTGTCTTTGTAGACTAGTTTCTCAAGATTTGTTGTTTCAGATTGAATCATGTAAAAATTCTCATGAAGCTTGGGAAAAATTGAAAATATTGTATGGTACAAAAGATGAAGTAAGAGGCTATCAAATTGATAATGATTTGATGAATCTTGATCCTAAGAACTTTGACAACATCCAGGACTACATCACTAAGGTTAATGATCTAAAAGAGCAATGTAAAGCATGTGGAATTGGTAAGGACATCCAGTTGGTGTACAATACAATGAACAAGCTTGGTCCTGATTATGCTTCTTTTGTTTCTAGCTTTAATACTCATAGATTGACTATGGGGTCTGCATACACTACACCTTCATTTGCATCATTTTCTGAGATGTTGATACATAAGCAACAAAAGCTTATCTCAATGGGTCTCATCAAGACTTCTAAATCTCAGGCATTGGTGGTTAGTCAAGTGAAAGAATTACAATCAGATAAGAAACAGAAGAAAGCAAAAAATAATCAACATTCAGATCAAGTAAAATCACAATCAGATCAATCAAAGAAAAGATCTTCTTCAAAAGGAGAAACATCTAAGAAGGAGAGGCCTTTTTGTGCATATTGCAAGAAGGATGGACATGAAGAACATTATTGTTATAAGAAGGATATTGATGAGTTGAAAAATCTTCTCAAAAAGAATCACATTGATTTTCCTTCTAGAATGTCTGAATCTTCTTCTCCTTCTACTTCAAAACAGTCTAAAAAGGACAAAGGTCAAACATTAGGATATAAAGGACAAGCTCTTTGTGCTCATTCAAGTCCAGGATCAGGGAGATGACTTCTAGATTCAGGAGCATCTCATCATATGGCATCTTCACAAACTATCTTCTCTTCATTTCAACCTTGTTCTATGTCACCTATCTTCATGGGAAACAATACATATATGAGTGTAACAGGGAAGGGATCTATTAGCATTGGGGAGAACACTTTTCAGGATGTCTTGTGTGTTCCTCATTTGACGAACAATCTACTTTCCATTTATCAGATTACACATGGTGGAGATGGGAGAACTATGGAGTTCACTCCTGATTCTGTTATCATTCGTGACTTGGAGACTAGAGAGATTATTGCTACGGGGGTGGTTGATCATTCATCTCGGTTGTATTCCTTTGCACAGTTTGCTTCTGATGATGACAATGTTCCTTCGACTGTTGATCACAACTATGATTCAGAGGAGACATTTGGCTTTTTGAACTTGGGCATACTCACATCAGATCCAATTCTTGAGCCTTGTATTCCATCTCCTCCACCTACTGTTGCAGTTGATGCTACTTGCGATTCAACAGTTTTGACTCCTAGTGATTCAGTGCAGCAGAATATACATAGTCTTCTAGATATGGCTACTTTGGATTACTTCCTAACAGGTATTTCAGACTTGTTTGTGGAGTCTCATCTTGCAGATTTGGAGGACACCATTGATAGCATTCATATTCTCTTTGATGAAGATGCACCTTCTTCAGTTGTTGTGAGGGAACACTTTGACCCTCTTGTTCATTCTCTGCATGATCATTCTTCACAGATTGGCGTGAGTGTGGATACTTTTGGACAACATTTGGAGGAGGATTCTTTGTCTTCAGAGGGGATATCCTTGTCTTTGGATCGTGTTCTACATTCATCTCTACTAGATGTTGGATGGTACTCTTCAACAGTGTGGCCTAGAACACCTGATTGGAGTGGTTCAACTTTTAGCATCGACATGGAGAAATTTGAACATGCTTCAGAGACATCATCATACATCATCCATCTTCATGATATCCTGCATACATCGTTGGTTTTGTTTCTTCCTAAGGGGAGGAACGTTGTTCGGCGAGATTGGATCATCTTCAACATTCAATGTCGAGCTTCTACCATCATTGCAGGAGACTCAACATTGAGGGGGGGCTACCTTGCTTCTCTTCTACTTCTCACTTATGGGGGGTCTTTTTCCTCACATGGGGTTTTTACCTTCTCATTCTTCATTGAGAGTATTGTATTTCTTTTTTTGTATTTCATCTCTCTTTTGAAGGGGAGTTTTTCCCATGAGGTTTTCTCCCTTTCCTCACTTGTGAGAGATTGCATTGTGTGTGTACATGGGTACCTAACATGGCCTAGTAGCCGAGACCCATCTTGCATTGTTTGCATTTGTGCACATTCTCCCTAAGTTGCACTTAAGGGGGGGTGTTGGTGTAATTAAATGTGTTGTACCTAGTCCTAGGTCATAATTACACCTTAGTTAAGTTTACTTAGGGACCACATAGGAGGTTGTTGGAGAATCTCCACTTTTGGTGGACTTGACATGTCATTACCTCATCACTTCCACCTTTTGTGGACACATCATGTGATTATCTCTCCACCTTAAGTGGAGTGATAGGTCTTCCTAGTTGTCTCATGTCATAAGATTACGACACTTGTCATAATCTTATGCCCTTCTATGTTCTCACCTTGGCTATATAACCGAGGGGTCTTTCTCATTGTAAACAATCAGAATAATCATAATCATAATCATATCATATCAATGACATTGAATACAGTTTATTCTTGTCATATTATTCTCTCTCTCTTTTATTGTGCTTTCCATTTGGTCCATAGATCTTGGGTGGTAGCCATAGCCAATTCTAACAGAAAGGATAATAAACCTTGAAAAATAAGTGAGGGGAAAAGATAGAGAGGAACAACAAGTCCCACAAAATGAAGAAGAAGTTCCCAACAATGAGAAAGACAAAGAGGATTCCCAAAACCATACTAAATCTAGTGATCAAGAAAGTGATATGTCACAATCATATTCTAAGGGAACCAAAAGAAAGTGATTGACAATTGAGTTGTCTAGGGATATGAGAAAGATTACCCCTCCAAAATTTGAAGTAAGCACTAATGAAGAAGAATATGTGGCTTGGTTAATTCAAATGGAGAAGTACTTTGAAAGAAGGAACTATTTAGAGGTCACTAAAGCTATGTGGGGAGCTTTCTAGTTAGTGAAGAACTAGTGGATTGAAACTTGAAACCAGTTACTTAAAGCTGACTTGGAATGAGTTTGTTGAGATTTTTTGAAAGAGTATTGATTTTGACAATCTTGAATGAAGAATACTTGGAGAAGTTCATGTGTACCAATGTACGAAAAAGATGAATGATTTCGTACAAGGAATTTCATTATGGGTTTAAATGGCCAAATAGGTGGAGATGTGGATGTACATGGTCTGGCCACTATGGACCTAGTATTTGAGAAGGTAATCAAGCAAGAGAAAAATCTCAAAGCCATCTCAAACTACTGAGAGAGGAATTGAAAGAAGTTCGGTGGAACTCAATTTAATCAAGCTCCAAAGAAGTTTAATGAGGGGTAGGAATTTCAAAGGCAAGGGGACAAAGGACCCCACAATAATCAAAATGAGCCAAGGAAGGATCAAGGAAACAAATTCAAAAGCAATAACTATAACAAAGCTGGAGGTAATGGTGGTAATTTTGAAAGGCCAATGAAAAAGAGAGGACCATTGAGGGGATGCTTTACATGTGGTGGGGATTATTTTGCTAATTAATGTCCCAAAAAACCATTAGGTTCACAACCACATGGTAACTCACTTCCTCCTTATCGGGTTGCATTTCACCAAAGGATCCATGTAGTAGTGGACAATCGACAAGTAAAATACGAGAGCACCTAGGTGGAAACTCTAGGTACTTTGTTTGTCATACCTATTTCCTTACTTATTGATATTGGAGCCACAATTTTTTTTGTTTCACCTAGAGTACTAATCAAATTTATAGGAAGGTTGGTTTTGTGGAAAAATATTGGGTTGTAGAATATGCAAACCAGTCAAGAGAAATAATGAATCAATGTTTATTTGAGGTAAGGCTTGAACTTCTAAGTTTTTCAATAGAAGTAAACTTATATGTAGCACCCTTAGGTTCTTATGATGTCATTCTAGGAATGAATTGGATATGGAAGCATAAAGCTAAATTGGATCTCTATGATAAAACCATATAATGCTTAGATGATCTAGGTAACCAAGTATCTTTCCAAGGAACACCTAGAGAAGTGAAATTGCGACATATTTTGGTTGTGCAAATGCATAGGGTGAAAAAGAAAGGTTGCTAACTTTTCAAAATTAAAAATGATAAACTAGAAGAATGCAAGGAATTCATCCTTCAAGATGATGACATGTATTTTGAACCACAAGATTCATAAGAAATTGAAGAAGGAGAAGTGATGGAATCTAGAGAAATGGATATGGAAAATATCCCATCTTACGAGAATTTATGGATGTTTTTCCGGAAGAACTACTTGGATTTCCTCCCAAGAGAGAATTTGATTTCTCCATCGACCTAGTACCAGGGTTGAAACCTATATCCAAAGTATCTTATAGGATAAACACATCGTAATTAATGGAGCTTAAGGAACATTTGGAGGAGTTGTCCAAGGCATTGATAAGACCTAGTGTTTCACCCTGGGGAGCGCTAGTGATCTTCATGAAGAAGAAGGATGGTACACTGCACTTATGTATAGATTATCAGATGGTTAATAAAGCTACAATAAATAATAAGTACCTATTACCATGTATTGATGATATTTTTGATTAGATGCAAGAAGCAACAATGTTTTCAAAGATTGATTTGTGATCCTGTTATCATCAACTAAGGATCAAAGATGAAGACAATTTCAAAACAACTTTCAGGACTAAATACAAACTTTACGAGTCCACAGTCCTACCCTTTTGAATTACAAATGCACCTGTATAATTCATGAACCTAATGAACAATGTATTTAGAGACTTCTTGGATAGATTTGTATTAGTTTTCTTGGATGATATCTTAATCTATTGCAAGAATGAAGAGGAGCATTGTAAACATTTAGAGATAGTTATCCAACGATTAAGAGAGCACAAGCTATATGGAAAATTCTCTAAGTGTACCTTTTTTCAGAAGGAAATATAGTACTTAGGTCATGTAATTTCAACTAAAGGGATTGCAATTGATTAAACTAAGATAAAAGCAGTGCTTGAGTGGCTAGTGCCCAAGAGTGTACTAGAGGTTATAAGTTTTATGGGTTTTGCTAGTTACTATAGGAAGTTTTTTGCAAATGATGGGCTAAAATTTTGTCTTGTTTTTCCATTGATTGTAGCCTATATTTTAATCCTTTTCCCTAAATTGCCACAATAATTTTATAGAATTAAAAGTGATTATTATGGATTAGAGGATATAATATACCTTAGGAAGAAACCGGTTATTTAGTACTAGTTTTAGTGGTTATGTGTGAAAACAAGGTTCTTGTGGCTACGAGGAGGAGTAATGGAAAATATTGTCATCATCCTTTTTGTTGCTAACTCTGAATCAACACCATTGATATCTTTTGCATAATAATAGTCAATCGGTTTATAGCCTTTAGAGGGAGTGGGTAGTTAATGTATTTTGCATAATGTTTGTAAATATGTTTTTGGATTTTAGAAATGATGGTCATAGGCCACTTCATTCTTTCTTCAACCGATTTGGATCTTGTTGAACTTCAAAAACCACATGTATTATTTAGATAATTCGATTTTCATTTAAGAGACTATATAAGTTTCCTTTTTGTATTGAACATCACCAACCTTTTTAATGAAGAAATATAATACTGTTAATAGTACTGTCTAAGTTGAATGTGAGAGCTTGTTGATTACTTTCTTCAATTGAACCATTTGGAGGCAAGGCCCACTATTCAACCACTGATTGAATTTTATTTTAGGTTATTTTTGTAAGTATGATTTATGTTCAGTGATTTATATTAATTTTGTGAGCTCAATTTATGTATAAATTAGTAATTGTTATTTTTTTATGAGTGTGGTTTATATGTTAATTGATTTTATACATTATTTTTAAGCATAGAACAATGTATAGAATTGACAACTGTGGTTTTTGAAACTTATATATGTTGAATAGTTCTTGTTGCCAGGTCCAACAGGTCCTGTCACTAGAATTAACATGTCTTGTCACCAAAATTCTATCAATGCAAACTGTTGAAAACTCAAAAGTCCTTTAATCTCAAACATAATTAGTAGTGTTTAATTAGAACTAAATTGAATATACCCAGATCTTAAATATGTTAAAGGGATTTATTTGAATTGTTAATCACATGATAGTTTCAAAGGTTTGCTTTAGGAGTACAAACTAAAAGTGTTTTTATTAAAGTCTATTCTTTTAAAGCATTTACACTTGATTGTTTGTATTTCATCCCCACTTAACTTGCTAATTTCACCCTTTTTGTACATAGCCACAATGCTTTTTAGGAGCTTACGATCCCCAGGTTGACATTTATGAACGAACTGAGGAAGTCAACACAAATGAATTTGATAGAATTACAAGACTAGTATTAATCCAAAATTTTGTCCAAACATTTTGGCATCATTGATGGGGAAAGGCATTATAGGCCTGAAAACCTAGTGAGTTATGCTAGGACTAGTGCGCCAAGGAAATTTTTTGTGTGATTGTCAACCTCGCCTAGGTAAATAACCTTGGTTTACTTTGTTATAAATTATATAGATGCATGAATCATAGTAGGGATAGTAAAGGGATATTTGTTAAGAAGAATAACGGAAGTAGTTCACAACAAGAAAAAACACAATACAAATTAAAACCACTAGTTGTGAACATCCCATCCAAAGAGAAACTAGTTGAACCCAATATGAAAAAATGTGCCATTGAGTCTCCTTCTAGTGTCCAACACAAGTTGCTTGAAGATTCATGTAAAAGGGTTGCTAGGATATTTCAAGAATCTTATGAGCTCCAAAGTGGTCAGACCCCAAATCCATTCACAATTTATTACACTCCTTGGGCATTTGGAACTATGGAAAACAACAACAACAATGAGAGAGCATTGGCAAACAACAACCTTGTTACTTTTGAGTTTCCCATTGGACATCTAGAATTATGAAGAACATATCACACTCAACTTTGCCTATATTTTGAGGCCTTTCTATGGAAGACCCCGATATGTTCCTTTTGAATTTGACATTCTATTTCACAATTATGATTATCATACTGAAGCACAAAAGTTAAAATTGTTTCTAGCTACTCTAAGGATGCAACATTGAGATGGTTTATGGGACTAGGATGTGAAACCATTCATAGTTGGAATGATATGAAGAAAAAGTTCTTAGAAAAATACTAAGACTACTACAAGACCAAGGAAACACGAGATGCTATATTTTGCATCACGCAATGTGAGGAAGAAACTTTAGAAGATTGTTTGGAGTGTTTCCTATTTAGTCTACAAAGAACTAGGCACACAGGGTTAACCCATGAAACTATAAAAATGCTCTTTCTTAGAGGGATTAGGGATGAATGTTTGGATACTTTGAATCTTATGGGCGACAAAGATATTTCTAAAATGAGGTTTGATGATATCTGTTATGTGTTCAATAACTATTCAAGGTCCACCTGTTCACCTAGGGGGTATGTTGGGAAGCATGTCTCTCCCAGAGGGACATTAGGAGTGACAAAACAAGAATTGGGTACATTACTTAAGGACCTCAAGATTGAATTACTAAGCCACATGGGTAAATAAATAGACACATTGTATACATGAAGGAAGTGCAGGAGGAGGCCAAAAAATCCCTTGCTATCTTTTATCTTGTTTGTCATAAAAGGAATAATAATGAAGAGTGTCCCTACAACAGAACAAAAATCTCTTCTTTGGAAGATGCCAATAGAGACGTCATTCTAAAACCTCTTCCTGTAGGCATGACTGAAGTAGAATATACATATGAACCTGTTTACTTTATGGCCCAAAGGAGACCTTGCCAACCACAAGGAATGCCCCCAACTGATTATCACACATCACCCCCAAGTCCTTTTTCTTAACAAAATCCTTTCTTGAACCAACCTGTATGGTTTAGAGGTTGGAAAAAACCTCCATACTACCCCCAGTGGACACAACAATATCCACATGCTCCATAATCATGGAAATCATGGCAAGAACCACCACCTACATATCCACAATATCAATCATTTCCTCCATCTCCACCACCTTCAGCAATAAATCCCTATCAACAATCCCAACAAATCTTGCCACTTGTTCCATCATCACCTAGTCAACCATCCAGATCCACCCAACCACTGAAAGCAACACCTATGCCTACACAACCATCACCCAATCCAAATAATAAGGTGGATCAACCGGTTTATAACAATTAGGTGGCATGATACCCAACCTATCCTGTCAATGCATTGGAAATCAATGGTGTACAATTAAGATCAACAAAGAATCTTCAAGGGACAACTATCACAAAGATAAAAGATACTCCAGTGGATCCAAAATAGGAGCAACCAAGGCCCCCATTTCTTGATAGGTTTCAAGAATAACCACAACAACAAGAAACATCTCAATCAAGTTTTGATTTCATGAATGAGTTACACAATGTTAACATTAAAATTCCTCTCTTGTAGGCCATTTGAGATGTTCCAATGTATACAAAAGTAGTTAAAGAATTATGTGGGAGAAACCAATAGAAGAAACAAGACCCCAAGACAATCCAAGTCATTGGACAACTTGCAAATTTGATGTTGGGAAATTTTTTTGTTCCTAAGTATGTAGATCTAGGGAGCCCAATGATAAAGGTATGTATCATTGATATAGTTATTCCAAACACACTTATGGATTTAGGGGCAACCATAAATGAAATGACAAATGAGACTAAGGAGAAATTAGCCATTTAAGGCCTAAGAACTACTCCAATGATCTTGCAAATGGCAGATCATTCCCTTGCAAAACTAGAAGGTATGATTGAAGACATTATTATTTATGTTAAGTCTTTGGAATATCCCACATATTTTATCATTTTACAACCAAAAATTAAGTTAGGGGGTACCCCTTGATTTTAGGCAGACATTGGTTAGCCACAACTAATGATTTTATTAATTACAAGTTTAGCAACATGCTAATTTCAAATGGAGAACAAATGAAGCAATTGATGTTGTACCCTCTAGCACAACCTTTATTAGAAGCAAAGGATCCATTATGGATTGATAGTGATTTAGAGGAATCTTTACCTATTTTGATAATTGATCAAAATAGGGATTTCGAAGAAATATCAGAAGATAATATTCTTTATAATTTCTTGCAAAATTACTATTTATTTGATGATGTTTTAGAGACAATGATTTTGCCTTCGGGTATAAATGACAATTTTCCTTTTGGGAATTTTCCATTAGTTAGCAATTCACAATCTATTCAACACTTCATTATTTTGCATCAGTTATTACTGCACACTTGTTTATATAGTCCATTTTTAGTCTCTGGGAATTTTGATCCATGCTCATCCAATTCCTAATTGCTTGTTGTAAATACTCCTATCCAGTCTCAGGCTATGAAAGTTTTACCTAGAAATTTTTTTAACATAAACCCCAACTTGAGTCCCTCATAGATGGAAGACCTTATTGCTATGTTACGTTCCTATTAGGGTAATAAAATATTACCTTTAATATTTAATTACATATTTTGTCTTATTTAAAATCATGCAAAATCTACAAGCTGATTCTTTTCACTTCAAAATTAAATGATAATATTGAGACTTAACTCTCAACTTCACCAATATGCATGATGAATCACCTTTGGTGGTGCAAGTTTGAAAAACATGCAAAAAAGGACTCAAAACTAGAGCAAACTGAGTGATTAAGTGTCCAAAACTCCCCTTGAGTGATGGTCAACCCATGTGGGACATCAAAACTAATGTAGAACTGCCCTTTGATCCTTACAATCCTCCTAAAAAGGTGGATTTGCCTTTTTCCTTAGAAGTGGTGACGATTTCTCAAAACATACGAACTGGGTTGGTGAAAAATTTAAAGGGTTTTTTCACCTCATTGTTTTATAAATTATATCCAAAAATCATGAAAACTAATATAGTAGTTTTCAATATATTATTGAAAGATGCAACTGATATTCATTGCATCTTTTGAATTTAAGAGTGCAGCATGCTAGGCTCAACCCTTGTGGGAGCCCATTTTACACCACATGCTAAAATATTGAACATGATGAACTAACCATGAAACATGTACCTATACCTGATAAATATTTGAATGTCTAGTTTTCTTATCTGATTTGCTCAAATATAATTTTTTTTTCTCACACAAGTTTAATAATTGTCTAATAAAAATTTACTAATTTAGTTGGTAGCTAAAAATTAGTAATATTTTTTGGTGATCTCTTTGGGGTGTTTGCTTGCTAAACAAATAAGATCAGTTTCCTTACTTATCCATTGGGCATGGAGTCCATCTTTTTGTCTTTTTCTGACTCAAAAACCTCTGTAACTCAGTTGTAGAAACCATCAGCAACAAATAAAACTAAAATATACTAGTATAACTCTATTTAAGACAGAGCCAAAAAACTGTGCAACATCTACACTTTATTGAAAAACAAAACAATATTGAAATGAAGTGTGCTCAAAGCACTTACTATCTTGAAAACTACCCTACCCTACTCTAACCAAACAATCGTGAAAGCCTCAAGCAAATCCATTTACTGTTTGGTTAAAGTAGCTTCCCCTTCTCAACAAAAAACATTGATTTACATGTTTATGAACAACTGAAACTAGATGAAGAACAAAAAGGTATTCAATAAACTACTGCAATTCTTCATGAAGAATGTAAACAAACTCACCCACCCTCTAATTTTGATCAACTGAATTGTTGGTTTGAAGTGAATGAGCAAGTTGGCCCTGTTGTCCTTTAATCTCAATCTCTTGTTTGGACTCTATTATGAAGAGATTCCTAATTGAGCATCCTATTGAAATGCTAAACCGATGACTCTTTTTGTCGGCTTCTTTCTCATGTGTTGTCTCTTCAACCACAACTTATTTGGTCACTTGATTATGTTGATCACAATCTTTTGTCTTGAAAGGTGCTAATTTATCAAAAAATGTTAGAGCAAAAAACCTCAATGATGCTTGAGAATAAATTTGTATCATGATCAACTTTATCATAGAAAGTATGCTCTAACTCTTTTTCATGATGGTCTTCAAAGATCATACCTTCAAAATTTGTGATTTGTTGTTTTTCTTGCTCTACATGATTGTTTTCATTTGTCTCTTCTTGCATTTGTACCTTGTCAAACTGATTTCCATCACCCTATTGCTCAAAATTGGGCATTGATGTTAGTTTAAAGATCCATTGCTCATCTTCACCTACAAATCCTAAAAGTTCATCAAATAAACCAACAAAAATATAAACCTGAACATCTTTTTCCACTTCAACTACCTGTTGTCTTGCGTTTTTCTCTTCAAAAGATGATTGTCTAGAGTCTAAACTTGAAACAAATACCTCAAGCTCATCCCAAAATGAGTCCTCTTCATTCTGATTTTTTGTTTTGTTGTGGAAGAGGATTGTTTATTACCTTATTGCATCCTTGTTGAGGGGTTAGAACATTACCTTTTTTACCTTCTTCTTGCTGATCTAAGGCTAATACTACTGTCATATGAGACTCATCTTGGTCATCATCAACAAAGCATGGAAATTCGTTAACCATACCAGTTAGATCATAAGAAACATCAATCTTTTCTTGATCTAAAACTTGTTGATTTTCAATTACAACCTCCTCAATTTCTTGATCTACAACTTGATAATTTTGAGAAATCAAGATATCAATGGACTCTTCTATGGATGGAATGATTGTGTCTAAACAAGAAGTTTGATTTTGTTTAGGTTCTTGAGATTGCACAAGTTTGGGGAAAGACTACTCCTAAAGGATTGTAGGCTGAACCTGCTCAAGAATAAATTCCTCTTGTATGAAGCATAGTATTTTGAATGTAGGAATACCTTCTCCAAAAAATGTGTTTGGAAAACTAAGAGTTGGGCTAGTTTTTTGCTCAATAATAGGCTCTTGAAATGAAGGGAAACTCCTCAAACTTGGAATTTAAAAATTGGAAGACATAGGAGACTCATCTTGACTGAAACTTAGAATTTTAACCTTGGGAACCTCCTATTTGGAAAGTTTTAGCCTCATTCCAGCATCTTTTGGAGCTAACTCCCTCTTGATCTTTTCTTCAACCAATATTCTTTGTGTCTCCAACTCCTGCTCATGAAGATAGGCCTGATAATCTAACTCGTGTTGCTGCATATCAAGCTCTTGTTGCCTCCTAAACTCTTCTATCTTCTATACGATGTTTAACAATATTTCCTTCATGTTATTCTTCATATCATCAACCTCTTGGAGTTGATTTTGGACATATAAATGTTGATATGAAGGTTGAGTAGGGGTGGGTGGGTGGCAAGCATAATAAACATGCCGATTATTTTTTGTTCCATGGCTATTTGGGATAAAACCAACAGTATAACTGATCTGATATGGATGTGGATAGGTAGGAATTTCATGAAACAAAGGTGAGAACATGCTCTTTTCATAAAAACCAACACTTTGTCTGCTTGAAACCAATAGATTGTGCTCAAAGTCACTAGGTATAAATTGCAACCTCTAAAAGGAAAAATGTGTAGCTGTATATACCAGAATAACAGCTTGCAATTTGAATTCTTTCTTTGAAGTATGCTTTAGAGTCCCCCTGGGTGTGCCAAAAACTATTATCAATAGGAGTGTACCCTATTGATGGTGTTTTCTGCACAGCAACAACTCAGATAGAAAATGGTGTTCTATCTCTCTTGAAAGATAATCTTCAACAATAAATTACTGAAAATCACCCCAAGGTCTCTCGGGTGTGAGGTCATGACAATGCATAAACAACTCAGATAATATGTGAAAATGATGGTAATCACAATCAGACCTTACTGCAAGAAAACTGTATCTTTCCAATTTATCAAATTTTGCAATATGATGATCTTAAATCCTAAATTTAACCAAATGATGAAGAAACAACAAAAGATGAGGATGTAAGAGGTATAATGAAATCTAAACTATTTCTAAGATGAACAATGCAAATGATAGATACCTAGAATGGACCAATCTCAAATAACCAATTCTTGCTTAACCCACAATGCAATATCACAAGAAAGGTGCAATCTTCTAAGGCATAAAGATTTTCAAGTCACAGACATTCATCCACAATCAAACTAAGCACAAATAGATGTATAGTCTAGGTTGACTTCACCAGTCTACTACAATCAAATAGTTACTGGGAGTATAGACTAGAGATTGCCACAAAGATTCCAAACATGAAATCATAAACATTATTCACCAAACTAATCTAATTCTAAGTTTAGCATCAAATATTCTATCTTCAAGAAATTTCAAAAGATGGAACAACAGGAACCATGCAAGGTAAACTAACACAAAAGAATTCATCAAAGAAACCACAATGCCTTCAATTGTATTAGATCACCAAAATATAGCAACAATTCCACTATTTTGTGTTACAGCACCTGCTCGAAAGAACTAACTACTATCTCTACTACAAAATGATCTAGCTCTTCTCTTAGTCTAGCTTGTCTAATTCTCTACTATCCATTCAACCCTTACAAATGAGGCAAGAATGCCAATTTAAAGAGAACCCTCAAAACATGTCGGCCCAGCTAGACATTTACAAAATAAAAATAGCCAAAACAAGTCAGCCTCAGGAAATTCAAAATAAGGCACACATTAAATGCCGATACATCATCAAGGTCAGCCACAACACATTCCCCAATGCAACTCGGGTCAATACATGCCCTATAATAATAGGGAAGCACAAATCATGAAGTAGCATGGTATTAACTACCGCCTCCCTTATCCTTGTTCTGATCCAGCAATTCATGAACTTTCAAGAGTACCCTATCCAACTCAACAACAGGTGGCAAGGGTAGGATTTTGAGCCGACATTCGATTGAGTCAATCTCTTCCTTTGACTGCTTAACCATTTTATCCCAATCACCCTTATATGCAAGGTACTTATCCATCACAGCCAGATAAGTAGCCGCATCATCTAGTTAGTGCCCTGTCACAGGATCTTCAATATCAGGGGCATAGACATCATGCCACCATTTCTTCAATTGTTCAAAACTCAAGTACTTAGGGGCGATCTTCCTCCTGCCAGTCATTATTTTGAAAAAGGTTATGCATCCAACATAAACATTAGTTAAATTACCATCTACTTGCTTCCTTTGTTTATAGATATTCTTGATGGTTTTCTGTCAGATTTTCAAGGCTTCAAACCACTCCCAAAGCTCATTAACCCTAGATGAAGAAAGGATTCCATCAACAACCAGCTGATCCTTACTATAATCCATGATTGTTTTGGTTTTCTGCAATAAGAGATCAGTGTCCTCCTTATCCTGAGATAAAACATAATCTAATGAATCCTTAGCCCTTATTGCATCCTTTCCAGTTGAAAGCATCTCCTTTATTGCATCATCTCCCTTAGCTTGTACCTCCTTCAACCAATTTACTGTAGCTAGAGTAGAAGCTTTCATCTTTTCTATTTCAGAGATGGTCTCCTTCAACAAGAAACCAGCAGTAGCAAAAGAGGATGGGTGAAAAGATTGTAAAGGCTTCATCAAATCTTCTAGACATTTCCTAAGCCTTTAATTCTCTCTCTTTAGTTCATGCTTAGACTGTGTTTCCTTCCTCAATCTTCCAATGATCACTATACTGGAACCCTCATATTCTTCAATATCTTGTTCCATAGAAGTACACCCAAGATTGATAGTCTGTATATCATAATCCTTCCCGGTGACCTCATCTTTACTTTTCTCAGCAGCAAGGGTAGCAATATGAATAACCCTGTTACTAGCTTCATCTCTTTCGATCTTGGAAACCACCTTGGCCATCTTCTTCCTCTTACCCTTTCCAATCTTAGCCAACATTTCATCCCAGTTGAGAGGAGTATCCTTAACAATGACCTGTTTCCTTTTGATCTCTTTGTTTAGCCAATCCGGAACAGCAGGATCCACCCAGGTTTCATCCTCCTTAACCTCTTCATGCTGATCTACCGTCTCATCCCTTTCCTTTTATGGAGATTGATCACCTTTGTTTTCCAACTTTGGCTCCTCTTCTTGCAGGGATGATGGAGTCTTAAAAAGAACATCCTCCTTCTAAGGGGATCTATTATCTTTACTACTTGCAGGAGAATCCTCATACTATACCAACGGAGAAGAATACATTTCCACATCTCCTACCTCAAACTCAGCAGCTACGCCATAAAGTTCCCCATCCTTAAATGGTTCCGCTTCCTCACTGGTCTCATGTTCTTCATGAGTTGTCTACTCAGGTATACCCAATGAAGGAGAGGTATCTTTCTGTTGTTCCACAGTGGATGCCATTGGAAGAGGATCTGCCTTCTGCATAATCTCCTTGGGAGATGGAGTTCTTGACTTGAATAAACCCGGGGTTTCTCTTCTGAGCTCTCCACATCAACCACAGGAGGGTTTTCCTCATCCTTAGAAGTTTCTTGATATTTCTTCTTTGAAGCCCTGGTTTTCCTTGTCCTTTTTGGCTCTGGAGGTTTGTCTTCTTTCTCTGCTTTCTCAAGTTCCTCCTCTTCGGTAAACTTACCTATTTTCATAGTATGGCTCCTCTTCTTTCCCCTAGGTTTTCTTTTCTTTTCAGGCTCACTCTCCTTAGGGCCTCTTATTTTAATCTTAAAAGGTGAGCCTACCTTAGTTTTTCCTATAGAATCATCCTCACCAGATTCCTCTGAGGTGGAATGAGCATTCAAATTTCCCATTAGATTGAAAGTACAAGGTACCTTCTCACTCTCCAATTCCCATACTTTATGTTTCAGCCATGACTTAGTGGATTTCATAATAGGAACCATTAATTCCTCCAGCTCAGTTATCTCACTTTCTAACCAGTTTATCTCTCCAATGGGTCTATCCTTGACTGATTCAAATGCATGATCCTGGACTAAATTCATGTCATCCTTCAACTGATTAGGAATCAACTTGACATTGTACATTCTGATTACATCAACTGGAAGCCTAAAATATCTTTTCTTTCTCACCTCAAAGTCATCCTTGTTGTTTGCCCAGTAGTCCTCTAGATCATCTTTGTGGTGATATTATTTAGTAGCCTTCTTCTGTGCTTCGCCAGTGATGTCAAAACTTACCCTCTCATAATGGAAAGAGAAACCAAAAGTACTCAACTCCTCCCCTAATGCTTGAGCTGATTGGATTGAAGGGAAAACCTCACTTATACCAATTTTCAAATGAAAGTCCCCACCAAACCCTGTCTTGTGCTTTGCCTTTTTAACAACAGCATTGAAATCACATATCTACCAGGTAACCTCAAGAGTATGATATGGTCAGTGGGATATCTTGGAAATTTGTATGGAACAGTCGGACATCCATCAATTCTGATATAGGAAAAGGTGGAGAATTGTATAAACTAGGCTCCATATCTTTTAATCTGTTCCTTGGCTCCATCAGAAATTCTCACATGCTCTGCATTCTGAAGCAACCTAGTAATATGCATAGTGAATGCATCATTTGCTCTTCTATAATTCAGATTCCCTAGGTGTAGCTCAGGGTACACGTCATAGATGATATCTTGCCCAAATGTTCCTTTTGGACTCAATCCTTTGTATGGATAAAATCTGGCAAGTACATATACCACATAAGATATCATGGTGAATTTCTTGGTCTCTAGCACATCTCTCATCTGTCTGTCAATCATTGCACTGATAATCCCTACCCAATGGTAATTGATGCCTTGCTCAATCTTATTAATGACATGCACCATCCAATTCTCCAATGTCCCAGCACTTTTCAAGCCTGCCACCCTGCTTAACAGTGTGATTGCATCATATATATCTTGTCAGAACTTGAGCCTGTGTAGCTGTTTTGGCAGCTTGGAGAAATGAGATTTTGGATTTTCCAACCAAGAATTGATCATCTACTGGGATTTGGTAGGTTCATCCTCATAATAAGTCCTATCCAAGTCCATGTCCAAGGCACACACGCATGGTAAGTCTAGCATATCAAATTCCTAGGCAATGGAAACTGGATTAAAGTTTGCCAATACTCTCCCATCAGTGTTGACAATCCTCTGCATATCAAAGTCATAGTGTCGAGCACACTCCAATATCAATTCATAGCATTGAACTGCAGGAGGAAATCTTGCCACATGAGCCAGTCTGTATTTCACCACTCCCTTGGTCAGGACCGATAAATCCCTCTGAGCTAACCTTTCTTTGAACTCTTCATATCTCCAAGCTCCTACATTGGTATCCGAGACCTCTGACCAAACTGAAGCCACCTTACTATCTGGCAACTGATTCTTCATATCCAACCTTGTTCTTTCAACATCTATAACAGAGGATCCCTCTGTATCTCCCTTGGATTTTCCTACCGCTGCCTTGCTTGATTCAACCTGCATTCATAAAAGAGCCTCATGAAAGTTCAATTATCATCCATATTTCAATCAAAAGGTTAGCCTTGAAACCACATGAAATCATTAAGATAAATCATTAATTATCAATCTCGAAAATCTGAGAAAATTGGGTAATGCGGGAAAATTCAGTCGGGGCAGAATTTCAGAGAAATTTGACCCAGACGGACTCACACTGCCAAGACATCATTCATCAAATAAATCATCAATGTAGACAAAAGAAATGCATGATTATCATAATATTCACCCACTAAACAACAAGAAATCATTATTCAACATTCGATTCATTACCGCAATTTCAAAAATAAAAATCAAGTGGAACCAGGCAGAAAACCGAAAAAATCCGGATAGTTCAGATTTCTGTGGACAACTTGAAATTCTGGGAACTCATCATACTCCAGGGAAAAGGCAAAATTTAGGAAAATTCAGGTGCACAAAAATTCCGCGCACAGCTCGGAAACCCGACGATCGTTCAACGCGCAGACCATAAATCGAGTGATCATACAAACCCCCTATCGGAATCCAAAGAACATGAAATCAAACCTAATAAGCCAAATTTTGATTGTACCTAAATTTAAATTCCAAAACTCTCAAATGGTTGATCCCTGTGACGAAATAATGATGCCCTAAAGTTAACAGCCAAACCTCCGCCATGAGAGTTAGAGCAAGCTCGAAATTCAGGCACTCTCCCTCAGAATGATTAAACCAGGGAACACCAGGGTCTCAAGTGTTGCGAACAAGGTAGAGCCAAACACAGGACAAGAGGGTCACGACAATTCTACCAAACTTAACAACCTTGGGCAGACATACCGAAACCCTACCTTCACAAATTATACCAGATTATGTGCCAACAAGGCAACGCCCTAATAGGAACGCCCAGTCACAGGGGTATACCCAACATTCAATCGATAAACAAAGGGATGCATAGTGCAGGCGTTAAAACCCGCGAAAAGGTGAGTTCAAACCCTAATTCGATAAATATGTAACCATGAAAACAAGTAGGGCTGACCCAAATAATCATCAACAACAACCTGAAAGATTCAATCACAAGTGCAAAACAATAGGAGAAGTCAACAATGACTTACCATGGATTAAATCCGAATGAACCTCAAACCCAAGGTGATTACTATGAATTAGGGTGCCCTAGTGGTGATAATATCAACACAAATGCCTAAGGAATCCACACATGAGTAGACCAAATTCAATGATCAAAGCTCAAAAAGAACAAACTCAAGCACAAGAGCAAATAGAAAATGAACAATGAAATCAAGAAGAGCGCCAAAAGACCTTAAATTCACCCACACTCACGCTAGAGAAGACGTACCTCAAGGATTAATGACTGACAAGACATATTGAGGAAATTTAGAAATCCGAGGTCGAAACAAAATTTTGGAAGAGTCCGAGTTAGCCAAACTATCCTAGTGAGCATGAATTCCGCGGACGACGCACCCCTCTAGGACTCCGATGAAGTCCGGGAAAATCTGCGTGACCCAGAAAATCTCAAACCCGGGTCAAAACTCGGACTTCCATCAAAAACCAAGTCTGATCGATTCAACCTTCAGGGTAAGACCAAGGTAAGCAAGACCAACATCCCAAGACCTTGAAAGGACAAATCCAATAAAAACCAAAGGTCCAAGAGACATCTGAAATAAAAAAATAGAGGGTCCCTACTCCAAGTGTGACGTGTGTGTAAAATTGCACAACAAATGGTGACTCCACTAGGGAAATGCTCTAGAACATTTCTATGACAAACTGGAATTAAGAACTCAGAATGCATGGTTTCAACTCATTCATCCGGTCACTACCCACGGTTAAGCCATATAACCCACAAGTCATCAAAACCTTTCCTACACTAGGGTCGAAGTGTGTGCACATGCATTCATTACCCCCCTTAGCTAAAAGAGAAACCAAACTTGGTCTGAACAAGCTACATAAAGATTCATACTCTAAAAGTAACCTGGATAGAGCCTCGCTGCTAGTCAGGCGTCCATAGCCCCAACGAGGTTATCATTGTGATTCTCCTGAACATAGCTCTAATGCCAGTCAGGCGTCCATAGCCCCGGTAGAGATATCTAGATCCCCCTGATGAGTTGAACTCAATCTTTTTAATTTTCAATATTGCCTCTTTCTTTTCTGATATTGCTTGTCTTTTCACTGCTTTTACTTCAACCTATGAACAATGAAGTTCACACTCAAGGATGAGAACCACAGTGGCACTAGAGTAGAAAAAAGATTTTTCACCTATGCAAACTTCATAAGGACCTTCTGCAACCTTAGGCATCTTTAATATTCAAAATGTGAGACCCTAATGTATTCCTGTTCAGTCTAACTAAAGGAATCTTTGTTTTAGACACAAGGATATATGATATTGGGTAGAGAATTCATACCATGATGTTCTGGAAAGATGATTAAAGTTTGAAAAGGAAATAATGAGAGCACCACACCTACTTTTCCACCATTGTCATACAAATGCAACAGGAGATCCCAGAAGGAGTAGGAACCAAAAGCAAGAGCAACACAAACCAAAGAAAAATAAGCCAAAGCAAACCTACTCTAACTAAAGCAAAATAGGAAACGAAAGGCAATCTACTCTAATAGAAAGTAACCTAAACTAACTATATACAAAACAAGGAGCTGAAAATAGCTCAGGACTGGAAATAATGTTTCAAATAGTGCCCATTAACAAGCAGCAGAATATCATCCCCCGTGAGTCTTTAGACGGAAGGCATTATATCCAAGTATTTCAGCAATCTGATATGGACCGAGCCATAGTTTATCAAACTTCCCATGATCCCCCTTTCGATCATGAGACTTATCCTAGTACAACACAAGGTCAAAAATCTTAAAAGCTTTGACTTTAGCTCTTCTGTCAAACCACCTCTTAACTACCCCCTAATGTTTAGAAAAGTTCTCAAGGGCATCGTCTTGTTTTTCCTCAAGGTGTAGTAGCTCCATCAACCTGGCCTCCCTTCTATTCCCCCTCATCATAAAACTCATTAATAAATTGCAAGGTTGGGATCTTGAGTTGAATAGGGAATATCGGCTCCAGACCATATACTAAGTGATAGGGAGATGTTCCGATGGATGACTTAAGCCCTGTACGATCTGCCCAGAGGGAAAACCGAAGCTGGGTGTGCCAGTCTCTTGGGTTCCTCTCCAACAGCTTATAGATAACAGTCAATAAATTCTTATTGGAGGATTCTGCCAGGCCGTTACCCTGGGGGTAGTAATTAGACACAAACTTTATAATAATTCCATAATCAAAAGCCCAGTCTAAAAATTTTAAAGATGCAAAAGTAGGACCATTATCACAAACAATAGAAATAGGACATCCAAATCAATTAATAATAGCATATTCTAAAAAATCAATCACTATCTTAGATGTACATTGCCTACAAGCAAAAGCCTCAGTCCATCTTATGAAATAATTGGTAATAGTTAGAATATACCTGTGTCCCGCAGAAGATGGTGGGTTGATAGGGCCTATGAAGTCCATACCCCACTGAGCAAAAGGCCTTACCTCAGTAACCGGTTGAAGTGGAAGTGCTGCATACCTTTCCCTCGTTGCTGCAGTCTGGCAAGTGTGGCAGGTCCTGACATGATGGTGAACGTCTTTGAACAATGTGGGCCAATAATACCCAACCCTCAAGATCTGATTTGCTGTGGCAATAGCAGAACCATGGCCAGTGCCATACTTTTCATGAAATTCGTTCATCACCCTTTCAGCTTCTTGTTTCCCAAGACACCTCAAATAAATGCCTTTATGATTTCTCTTGTACGGAACAACTCCCTTTAGCATGAAACCATCAATCTTCAGTCGCAGAGCTCTCCTCTAAACAACATTAAGATGGCTTGGGGATCGTTGGTTCAGTAAGTAATAAACTATGTCATCGTACCAGCCACCTGGGGAAACCTCCTCAAGATTATAATTCTGAGCAGTCAGTTCAGGCCCCATTTCAACCATCATCTGAGTAAGTCCCTACCCTCTTACCAACTTCAGGGTTGGATCTCAATGTCATATTCTTGTAGCATTGTTACCCATTTAGCTCTACGCTCACCCAACTCATTCTGCATCAACAGTAACTTAACTGCAGGATCTAGGACAATTGCATAAACCTTATTCCTGAGGATATAATGTCTAAATTTCTTCACTGCTCTAACTAGGGCATATGCCTGCTTTTCTACACTCGGATATTTCAACTTGACATCTTTTAATGGCGCACTCATAAAAGCAATAGGATGCTCATTTCCCTTATTAGACTTCTAAGTCAACATCCTCACACATGAATGGTCTGAAACAAAGGAATAGATGTAAAAAGGCTTACTGTAATCGGGACTTACCAATACTGGAGCATCAGCAATGGATCTTTTAATTTCTACAAATTCCTCCTTTGCTTCTACAGTCCATTCAACTTTAGCGTCTTGCTTCAACATTGCATTCAATGGTTTAACAATTTCAGCAAATCCAATAATGATTTTCCTGACGAAGTTGATCTTGCCAAAGAAAGACTTCATCTCCTTTTTGCTAGCAGGTGGCAGAATCTTCAGTATGGCCTCCACTCTTTCTAGATCAATAGTAATTCCCTTTTCAGATATGACATGTCCCAGCAATTTCCCTTCGGTCACTCCGAAAATACACTTTTTAGGGTTCAAGGATATGCCGAATTCCCTGCACTTTTGAAACACTTTGCGTAAGTCAGAGATGTAGTCCCCTCTATTTTTGGAAAAGACAGTTAGGTCATCCATATAAATAATAATGCACTTGCCTATGATGTCTTTAAAGGCAATATCCATAGCCTTTTGAAATGTAGCTCCTGCATTAATGAGACCAAAAGGCATCCTCCTGTAAGCAAAGGTACCCCATTTAGTTGTGAAAGCAGTCTTGTGTCTATCCTCATACTGAACCATTACTTGGTTATACCCTGAATAGCCGTCCAAAGAGGACATCATCTGAGAACCATTAACCACTTGAAGTACTTCATCCAGTGAAGGGACTGAATAGTTGTCCTTTTCTTATGATCTGTTTAAATTTCTAAAATCAACGCAAAGCCTGATTTCCCCATTCTTTTTTCTTACTGGGACTAGATTCGCCACCCATGTTGAATGCCTGATAGGAAATATAATTTTGGCAAACATTAATTTTTGAACTTCTTTCTGTATAACCGGTTCCAGTAATGCATTAATTGGTCTCTGTCTCTGCCTGAAAGGCTTGGCACCTGGCTTCAGAGGTATAGTATGAGTTATGATTGATGTATCGTAAGTTTTCAGGTCCCTCATAACTCCAGGCTATTACATCCGGAAAGCTATGCAATGTTTTAATTATCCCTTGTCTTTCCTCTGGAGTGCATACCTTGCCGATAAAAATGTTCTTGGCATTATCTTCAGTTCCCATATTGTAAGTATCACACTATCCACTGATAGACTTTTTCTTAGACTCTTGATCCTGATTTCTGATCTTGTGCAGATCAAAAATCCATTCCAACTATACCATTCCCCTTGGAATAGTATTAGACTTCAAATTTATCACTCCCTCCAAATCCAGTTCTGCTTCTTAGAGTTCTGTTTCATCAATGATTTGGGAAGTGAAAACATCTGTGTTTGTGATGAATTCTAGGATATGCTTGTCATCTTCAAATACCTGAAAGTTAGTAACATTGTCCAGAACTGATGGCACAAGAGTCAATTCTATAGTAAACTTTTTCGAACCTGACAAAGATAGGGGCTGCAGGGTGCTTGCTGCCTAGGCCAGAGAATCTGCAGTTTGATTCTTCTGTTGTGGTATCAATTGAATATTGAAGGCATCAAATCCCTCAATAAGGTCCCATACCCTATGCCTATAATTAGTCATTCTCCTATCGTGGCATGATTATTGTTTCCTTACTTGCTTAACTACCAACTCAGAATCACCAAAAACTTGCAGAACCTTAACCTTTTTCTTAAGTGTCATAAGAAGTCCGTGAATCAATGCATCATATTCTACTACGTTATTAGTACAATGAAATTGAAGTCTATGGGCTGCAAAGAAGGTTTTACCTTTTGGGATGATCAGTTCAAACCCTGCTCCAGCTCCATGCTTGGATTTAGATCCATCAAATCTGAGAGTCCAGCATTCAGCAGCTACAGTCCTCTTCATCATATCCTTCGGGTTATTACTGCTGGAGGGCTCCTCAGACAACATCGCTTTCTTTCCTTTATAGTCTTTCTGAGGGCTTTGCATATCTATCTTGACCACTGGGGTTGGGGTTATGCATTTCTGTACTTGTTCTACTACCGTCTGACATAAACAGCACTCCAGCTCTGAATGGGAAGCATTGTGAACTCTACACCAATTAGGTAAGAGTAATTCTTCAAAGCTTGTCCTTCTGCCTAGGTGAACTTGATTTTCAATACACTGTCTAATGAATTCCTGGAAGCTGTCTAGTAGGCTAATCTGATTGTCTTTGGATTCCTCCTTTTCCTTAATTGATTCTGTCAGAACAGTAGCATTGCTGGATTCTGTCTCTATATCAATAGACATCGTATGTAGCATTAATACCTCCTCTAAATCTGACTCCTCATAAGGAGTTGACAGCATATAATTTTCCATGTCTACTTTCGATATCATAACTTCATTTGAAGTATTTTGGTACTTCGTAATCATGTATTTCATTCTTGGTTCTCTCTCAATTCTGATATGATTTGGTACCCCTTTCCAGGGAAGCCACATGTGAGAGTGATTAGTAGATACATATCCATTTAAGGCCTTAGTAAAGTCTCTTCCTAGAATCAGTCCATACACATCAGGGATATCAGCTACTTGAATATTGATAACCTGTTGAATTCTTGGGTCAGAAGCTACTTGCATGTGAATCATGTTTAATTCTCCCACCACATTTACTTCAGTTCTATCCAACTGAGTTACCTTCTTCTGGGAGTCAGCAGGTGTAATCCCTAAAGCTCTACATACTCTGAATGGCATCACATTAGTAGAAGCACCAAAATCCAGTAAACAGTTATGTAGATTCTTACCGAATATGTGCACAAAGATCAGGAATGGTGGGGTCTCTGTCTTCCCCTAAAACAAAGTTGGCTGAGTATCGACCTGAGTAACTTAGGTCTTGTCTTTCTCCTTTTATTTGTCTCCAGGGGGAAAGTTAGTCTGACTGTGGATCTAGTTTTATGTCTTCACAGGCTGAGAACTAGAAGCCTTGTTGATACTCTCATTGGAAGATTTATCCAAGGATACTGGGTGTGCACCATAGGTACCTAGAACTGCATTCCTAATTGCAGGGAACCTCAGTAACTCGAATGCTAAAAGGTTTACCTTTACTTTCTTGAAATCCTCAGTGACATACAAATCCATTTTCTCCTCACTCAGACTAGTAGGGACATCTCTGGAAGATTCCTCCACCTTATCCTTACTTGCTTGAACAACTTTTTCCTTCTGTGGGTTAGTTTGAGCTTGTCCTTCCTTTTAAAGGTACTGCCTGAAAACATGTGGAAATGACAGATTATTACTAGCATTAGGGTCTGGAGGGATATTGAAATTATTAGGAGGAATGGAGGTGGTGAAAGGACCCCCAACCTATGATCGCCTATGGGGCATATCTCTTAAACCCTGCCTTTGGAACATCTGCACTTCTTCAACATAAGCTTCTTCCTTATCCAGGGGGCCATTATCATTTATTGCCTTCTCATTGAATAACTGAGCAACCTCATCTCCATTGAAGATTTGGTCTGCCTTCTCTCCCTGGGAATAAGATTCCTCTTATGGAACATTTTCTTCACCTGCTGGAAAAGGAGCATGATTTAATACCAACACAGGAGAGTCATAGGGGGTGGAGGGAACAATCTCCTGACCATTTTCATTATTCTCCACCTCATACTAGAAAATAGAGGCCACAGTTTGAAACTTTGGACATTCTAACTCTGAATGCTGGCCTGTCTTATGGAGCCTACACCATCCTGACAAGGTAGCCTTAACCAAATATACACCACTGGGAGGCTTGTTTTGACTGACTAGCTGATTTGCAGATTGGTTGATAAGTTGATTGACTGGTTGATCCAATGGAGTGGGGACTCCTCCATTATTGGGTCCTGTATTCCATGTCTTGTTCTGTCCTTGTGATTGCCTCCTATCAAATCCTGGTCCACTACCTTGTCCTCTATCAAAATTCTATCTTCTATCATTATTGAATCCTCTGTCATTATTGAATCCTCTCTCATTGTTGTAACCCCTATCTTGATTATATCCCCTGTCATTATTGAATCCCCTCTCATTACACTGTCCTCTATCAAAATTATGCCCCTATGGATATTCTCTATTATGATTGGATTGTATATTTTTCTGAGCAGCTTGTAATTGGCTATTTTGATTCCTTAGGTAAGTCACCTCTAGGTTTAACTTCTTTATCTGCTCAGCCATTTCATCAATCCTATCCTTATTTGGATCTCCATAAGGGGTCTGGCTTGGATTACTCTGAGGAAGAACAAACATTGTAGCAGATCCCATAGACTGATGCAACACTTCAAAATTCTACAAGTAGGTAGGGAAACCAGTTGGCTGCTGCTAATACAGGGGCTGGTTAACCTGCTGCTGGGGGAAGTTCATCATAGGAGAGACTTGGCTCGTGGGGGGACCAGGGTGTGGCAACAAAGGCAATTGAGGTACTGGATTCATGATTGGGGTGTGATTGGCGAGTGCCTAATTCATTGCCTGCACCTGATTTGGATGTACAATTGGTCCTAAAGAAGGCAACGGTCCAGTCAAATGTTGCCTTAAATATGTGCTGAGCTTGACGGCTTCTGTATAGGCATCAGTTAGGCTAGCAGGAGGTTTGGGTCTCCATTTTAGAAAGGTTGCTATAAGGTTGTCCAAAGCTTCACAATAGACCCCTAGGGCTATAGCATTGTCAAAAACATAAGGGTCTTGAAGTCTGGTGTACTTACGGTGAAACCTATTATTGAAAATAGATATTGGTTCATTAACCTCTCTTTACTCTAGTGAATTGTAGATTGATCCAGGTGGATCCAAAAGACCTCAAAATTTCACAATCTTAGAATCTCACAAAAACAACACCGATCATAGAGTTCGCTGACACAATCCTGATGCAACTTGAACGGGCTCAAAAGGAGTCCGTATGCAAAAGTTATGCTTGGTCAAAGGTTTGGTCAAATAAGCGAATCAGGTGTCCAAAAAGGTGAAAATTTGATTGTCTCAAATTTAAGTAAAATTTACACCAAGTCATAGTGCTCGTTGTGTTGATTCCAGAACTATCTTCGGTTTTGAAAACAGAGTCCGTATGAGCAAAATAGAACCAGTCAAAGTTTTAGTCAAAAATGATGATGTCAGCATGTGACATGGCAATTGACTAGATGGTGACGTGGGAATTATAGGTGATGTGGAAAAAATCTCACAAAAATTCACGTACCATGTTTTATTTTTGAAAATAAAGTGTGGAGGCTTATTTTATCTCACAAAAATCCATCGGATTTTGTGGGATCCCAAGAGGATTTGGTGGGATCGGATTTTGTGGGATTAAAACAAAATCTCATAAAAATAAAAAGACAACTAATGAATAAAAACAAATACCAAACCAATATAGCCTGTAAATGGAGAAATGGCATGGGCATCATAAACAAATTAAAAATGGATTTTAAGAGGGTTGTTATTATTTGTTGTAAACGAGGGGTATTTGTGAGTAATTTGTTGTTTTATTAATTATGGTGGTTTTGGCCACAATAGCCAAATTTATGTATAAAAGGAGGTGTAGGTGATTGATTTTTCAATTCAAGTTTTTTGAGAGAATTTTTGTGTCTTTGTAAGAAAATTTTGGAGAGTGTTTGGAGAAGAATTTACAAGGTGTTTTTTTATACACCAAAAATTGTAAAATGTGAGTGAGATTGTGAGGAGATTATTGGAAGCTTGGAGAATTGTAAGAAGGCATTTTCAGGTGCTTGGCAATCTTAATAAAGTGGTCCAACGTTGAGAAGCGGACCCGGAGACATAGCTCAAATTGAGCGAACTCCGTTATCAAATGTGATCTCTCTAATTCTTCTTTGTCTCATTATTTCTTTCTGTGTTTTGATTCCTTTAAGTTTCTCAGTTTATATTCTTGAATCTGGTTGAAGTTAAGTGTTCTTTCTTGTAATAATTTCAACGGTTTAGACACAATCACACATTACTACTGTGATCAGGGATTAAATCTGTATTGGATTAAGTTTTCAACTTACTTTAACGTCCTAGTTTATAGATCAAGTTGGTATCAGAGCCTGTTTTGCAAGATAATTGTAGGTGGTGAATGTTAACCAGGTTGAAACTGAAGCAAGGTGAAGGTTCACTTACAGAGATCAACCCAGAGATTGGAAGACGAAGGAATTTTCCACGATCAGAGATGGCAGGTGAACAAATTCCTACAGAGCTTGATGAGAAAGCTTTCCAGAAAGCATTTCTCAAAATGAAAGCTATGGTGGAAGTTCTTTTCTAGGAAAGGCAAGAGTGTCAGAGGAAAAAGGAACGCAAGAACAGAAAGAAGGAAAATGAATCTACTTCAAAAGAGGAGAAAGGTAAAGGAGTAGGAGGTGGTAGTGACCCTCCTGAACCTTCTTCCCCATCTTCTTCTTCATCCTCTTCATTTTCTGAAAGTCCAAAACATTCTTCACAAGGGAAAATTGCACAAAAATCAACTAATTCTCCTTTATTAAAATTAGATGTCAAATTTGAGTTGCCTATGTATAATGGTGAATTGGATGCAGAGAATTTGGATAACTGGCTTAAGTAGATTGAAGTGTATTGCAGGGTTCAACAGATCTTGGACAAATCCTCCAAAATCCAGCTAGCCACTCTTCGAATGGGAGGCACTGCATTGGTTTGGTGGGAGAGTAAGATTCAAGATGATCTTGCTAAGCACGGTAAAATCATTTCATCTTGGTATGAGTTTACTTCTGCTTTAAAGAAACAGTTTTATCCTTTGGGTCATATGCAACAAGCTGTTATGGATTGGAAAAACATAAGACAAGGTAAAGGACAAATAGTTCAAGAGTATACACAGGTGTTTAGGAAGAAAGCACTTACTCTTGGTATTCCTTTTTATACGCAAGAAACTTTATTAAAGTATATAGGTGGTTTGCATTCACATTTGAAACATACAATTCTTATGTTTAATCCATCTAACTTTGATGAAGTGTGTGTACAAGCAACCCATATTGAAGCAGGTGGAAGGAACATAAGTTTCAGTTCAAAGAAGGAATTTGTTCCTCCAACTGAAGGCAATAAAAAGGGAAAGGAGAAGAAATTAGCCACTGTGAAGAAAGAGGAAGGTGAAAAGCCTACTTGTTCACATTGTTAGAAGAATGGGCATACAGATGCGAAGTGTTGGAAATTGCATCCAGAATTGAAGCCAAAGTGGTTTAAGGATCGTAAAGGAAAGCAAAAGGCTGCAACTGTCATTCAAGATCTTGGATCAGATTCTGATGACAAAACAAAGATATCAGTTGTAGGTTTGAAAGGTAAAGCTTTTGTTGATAATGATTCTGCCACTGATGTTTCATGTGCTTCTACTTCTAAGAGTTGTGTTGTTCCTGAAGATAGCAAAAGATGTGAATTGTTTCATATAAGGGTGATTTCTAAGAACACTAAGATTAATGCATTGATTGATAGTGGGTTTCAAGTTAATCTAATTTCAGAGGAAGCTGTTAAACAATTGGGATTGGAAACAAAGCCACATAAGAAACCTTATCCATTAGGTTGGGTGTGCAATGATAACAAATTGCAAGTAACTAAACAATGCAATTTAATATTTGCAATAACATCTAAGTTCATAGATGAGGTTGAATTTGATGTGGTTCCACTTGATATTTGTGGCATTGTGTTGGGTAGCCCATACTTATATGATAGAAAGACAATCTTCTATAGGGAACATAATTAGTATCATTTATTTAAGGAAGGAATTGAATACATTGTGCATTCTCATCCAATTAAGTCTAATAAATCTTTTGAGACAATGGGACAATTGAAAAGGGTAGTTAATGCAAGCAATAATTTGGCACTTAAGTCTGTACCACAAGAAGTGTCATTGCATAAAAACTTATCTGATTCTAAGGTTGTTCCAGTTATGAAAGATAAGTATGATGTTGGTACATTCTTTTTCTCGTCTACAAATTTAGTTCTATTATTCAGCCTTCTACTTTTCAGCAGTGTTTGGTTGGTAGCAGCAACATTGAATGTGGATGTGTATATTGCTAATGTACTTAACAATATCAGTGCAGTCTTGATTGTTGTTGTGATGAGTCAGATGCACAAGTTTCAAGAAGGAAGGACAGTTGATACTGGGCAAGTGAGGCAAAAATTCCCTCACTTTAATTGCATGTAAAAATAGACCTTTTGGAGGTCCAAAAGTTTCTCAATGGGGAGGAATGATCCAGGTGGATCCAAAAGACCTCAAAATTTCACAGTCTCAGAATCTCATAAAAACAACATCGATGCATAGAGTTCACTGACACGATCCTGATGCAACTTGAACGGGCTCAAAAGGAGTCTGTATGCAGAAGTTATGCTTGGTCAAAGGTTTGGTCAAATAAGCGAATCAGGTGTCCAAAAAGGTGAAAATTTGATTGTCTCAAATTTAAGTAAAATTTACACCAAGTCATAGTGCTCGTTGTGCTGATTCCAGAACTATCTTCGGTTTCAAAAACGGAGTCTATATGAGCAAAATAGAACCAGTCAAAGTTTTAGTCAAAAATGATGATGTCAGCATGTGACATGGCAATTGACTGGATGGTGACGTGGGAATTATAGGTGATGTGGCAAAAATCTCACAAAAATTCACGTACCATGTTTTATTTTTGAAAATAAAGTGTGGAGGCTTATTTTATCTCACAAAAATCCATCAGATTTTGTGGGATCCCAAGAGGATTTGGTGGGATCGGATTTTGTGGGATTAAAACGAAATCTCATAAAAATAAAAAGACAACTAATGAATAAAAAATACCAAACCAATATAGCCCGTAAATGGAGAAATGGCATGGGCATCATAAACAAATTAAAAATGGATTTTAAGAGGGTTGTTATTATTTGTTGTAAATGAGGGGTATTTGTTAGTAATTTGTTGTTTTATTAATTATGGTGGTTTTGGCCACAATAGCCAAATTTATGTATAAAAGGAGGTGTAGGTGATTGATTTTTCAATTCAATTTTTTTGAGAGAATTTTTGTGCCTTTGTAAGAAAATTTTGGAGAGTGTTTGGAGGAGAATTTACAAGGTGTTTTTTTATACACCAAAAATTGTAAAGTGTGAGTGAGATTGTGAGAAGATTATTGGAAGCTTGGAGAATTGTAAGAAGGCATTTTTCAGGTGCTTGGCAATCTTAATAAAGCGGTCCAACGTTGAGAAGCAGACCCGGAGACGTAGCTCAAATTGAGTGAACTCCGTTATCAAGTGTGATCTCTCTAATTCTTCTTTGTCTCATTATTTCTTTCTGTGTTTTGATTCCTTTAAGTTTCTCAGTTTATGTTCTTGAATCTGGTTGAAGTTAAGTGTTCTTTCTTGTAATAATTTCAATGGTTTAGACATAATCACACATTACTGCTATGATCAGGGATTAAATTTGTATTGGATTAAGTTTTTGACTTACTTTAACGTCCTACTTTACAAATCACAGATACAATTCATTGGCACTAATGGGTATTCTGAACTTCTGTAAAAAGGCAGTTTCAAGATCACTCCAGTTAAGAATTGAACTAGATGGGAGGTGATTGTACTAGTAAAAAAGCCTCCTCTCCTAATGAATAAGGAAACAACCTACAGGCAACATCTTCATGAGCAATTCCTCTGTCTTTGAAACAGGTTTGGAAGATCCTAATATGCTCTTCTGCAGTCTTGTTTGGGTCATTAATATGAAATTTTGAACAGAAATGCTCAGGGTTCTTGGGCATAACATTGTAGGCGTTGAAAAACAAGGGAGATGGATTATTAGCAAGGAAATACATTGGAAAAAGTGGTGGTGGCGGTTGTGGTTGATTAATGATAGGCTGGGGTTGCTGAATGGGAACTGCCTCAGGGATGGGTATGGCCTCAACTTTTGGAAGTGAGGATGCAGATGATACTGGTGAAGGAATGGGTGATGATGATTCCCCCCTTTCTTGAGTCCTCCTTGACCTAGTGGGGAACTGTAATTCCTGTAAATCTTCTTCTCCTTGGGTAGATCTGGTACTTCTCCTATATCTCTCAGGAGAGATGGCGTTTAAGAAAGGATCCAGTGAGCTCATTCAGGCCCTCCTTCTAGCGCCAATGTGTTGATGGTGTTTTCTGCACAACAACAACTCAGATAGAAAATGGTGTTCTATCTCTCTTGAAAGATAATATTCAACAATAAATTATTGAAAATCACCCCAAGGTCTCTCAGGTGTGAGGTCATGACAATGCATAAACAACTCAGATAATATGTGAAAATCCTGGTAATCACAATCGGACCTTACTACAAGCAAACTGTATCTTTCCAATTTATCAAATTTTGTAATATGATGATCTTAAATCCTAAATCTAACCAAATGATGAAGAAACAACAAAAGATGAGGATGTAAGAGGTATAATGAAATCTAAATTATTTCTAAGATGAACAATGCAAATGATAGATACCTAGAATGGAACAATCTCAAATAACCAATTCCTGCTTAACCCACAATGCAATATCACAAGAAAGGTGCAATCTTCTAAGGCATACAAATTTTCAAATCATAGACATTCATCCACAATCAAACTAAGCACAAATAGATGTATGGTCCAGGTTGACTTCACCAGTCTACTACAATCAGATAGTTACTAGGAGTATAGACCAGAGATTGCTACAAACATTCCAAACATGAAATCATAAACATTATTCACCAGACTAATCTAATTATAAGTTTAGCATAAAATATTATATCTTCAAACAATTTCAAAAGATGGAACAACAGGAACCATGCAAGATAAACTAACACAAAAGAATTCATCAGAGAAACCACAATGCCTTCAATTGTATTAGATCACCAAAATATAGCAACAATTCCACTGTTCTGTGTTACAACACCTGCTCGAAAGAACTAACTACTATCTCTACTACAAAATGCTCTAGCTCTTCTCTTAGTCTAGCTTGTCTAATTCTCTACTATTTGTTCAACCCTTACAAATGAGGCAAGAATGCCAATTTAAAGAGAACCCTCAAAACATGTCGGTCCAGCCAGACATTTACAAAATAAAAATAGCCAAAACAAGTCAGCCTCAGGAAATTCAAAATAAGGCACACATTAAATGCCAGTACATCATCAAGGTTAGCCATAACACATTCCCCAATGCAACTCGGGTCAATACATGCCCTATAATAATAGGGAAGCACAAATCATGAAGTGGCATGATATTAACTACCGCCTCCCTTATCCTTGTTCTAATCCAGCAATTCATGAACTTTCAAGAGTACCCTATCCAACTCAGCAACAGGTGGCAAGGGTAGGATTTTGAGCCGACATTCGATTGAGTCAATCTCTTCCTTTGACTGCTTAACTGTTTTATCCCAATCACCCTTATATGCAAGGTACTTATCCATCACAACCAAATAAGTAGCCGCATCATCTAGTTGGTGCCCTATCACAAAATCTTCAATATTAGGGGCATAGACATCATGCCACCATTTCTTCAATTGTTTGAAACTCAAGTACTTAGGGGCAATCTTCCTCCTGCCAGTCATTATTTTGAAAAAGGTTATGCATCCATCATAAACATTAGTTAAATTACCATCTATTTGCTTCCTTTGTTTATAGATCTTCTTGATGGTTTTCTGTTGGATTTGCAAGGCTTCAAACCACTCCCAAGGCTCATTAACCCTAGATGAAGAAAGGATTCCATCAACAACCAGCTGATCCTTACTATACTCCATGATTGTTTTGGTTTTCTGCAATAAGAGATCAGTGTCCTCCTTATCCTGAGATAAAACATAATCTAAGGAATCCTTAGCCCTTATTGCATCTTTTCCAGTTGAAAGGATCTCCTTTATTGCATCATCTCCCTTAGCTTGTACCTCCTTCAACCAATTTACTGTAGCCAGAGTAGAAGCTTTCATCTTTTCTATTTCAGAGATGGTCTCCTTCGGCAAGAAACCAGCAGTAGCAGAAGAGGATGGGTGAAAAGATTGTAAAGGCTTCATCAAATCTTCTAGACATTTCCTAAGCCTTTCATTCTCTCTCTTTAGTTCATGCTTAGACTGTGTTTCCTTCCTCAATCTTCCAATGATCACTGTACTGGACCCCTCATATTTTTCAATATCTTGCTCCATAGAAGTAGGCCCAAGATTGATAGTCTGTATATTATAATCCTTCCCGGTGACCTCATCGTTACTTTTATCAGCAGCAGGGGTAGCAATATGAATAACCCTGTTACTAGCTTCATCTCTTTCGATCTTGGAAACCACCTTGGCCATCTTCTTCCTCTTACCCTTTCCAATCTTAGCCAACATTTCATCCCAGTTGAGAGGAGTATCCTTAACAATGATCTGTTTCCTTATGATCCCTTTGTTTAGCCAATTCGGAACAGCAGGATCCACCCGGGTTTCATCTTCCTTAACCTTTTCATGCCAATCTACTATCTCATCCCTTTCCTTTTTAGGAGTTTGATCACCTTTGTTTTCCAACTATGGCTCCTCTTCTTGTAGGGGTGATGGAGTCTTAACGAGAACATCCTCCTTCTAAGGGGATCTATTATCTTTACTACTTGCAGGAGAATCCTCATACTGTACCAATGGAGAAGAATGCATTTCCACATCTCCTACCTCAAACTCAACAGCTGCGCCATAAAGTTCCCCATCCTTAAATGGTTCTGCTTCCTCACTGGTCTCATGTTCTTCATGAGTTTTCTGCTCAGGTATACCCAAATGAAGGAGAGGTATCTTTCTGTTGTTCCACAGTGGATGCCATTGGAAGAGGATCTGCCTTTTGCATAATCTCTTTGGGAGATGGAGTTCTTGACCTTCTTGAATAAACCTGGGGTTTCTCTTCTGAGCTCTCCACATCAACCACAGGAGGGTTTTCCTCATCCTTAGAAGTTTCTTGATATTTCTTCTTTGAAGCCCTGGTTTTCCTTGTCCTTTTTGGCTCTGAAGGAGTGTCTTCTTTCTCTACTTTCTCAAGTTCCTCCTCTTCGGTAAACTTACCTATTTTCATAGTATGACTCCTCTTCTTTCCTTTAGGTTTTCTTTTCTTTTCAGGCTCACTCTCCTTAGGGCCTCTTATTTTAATCTTAAAAGGTGAGCCTACCTTAGTTTTTCCTTTAGAATCATCCTCATCGGATTCCTCTAAGGTGGAATGAGCATTCAAATTTCCCATCAGATTGAAAGTACAAGGTACCTTCTCGCTCTCCAATTCCCATACTTTATGTTTCAGCCATGACTTAGTGGATTTCATAATAGGAACCATTAATTCCTCCAGCTTAGTTATCTCACTTTCTGACCAATTTATCTCTCTAATGGGTCTGTCCTTGACTAATTCAAATGCATGATCCTAGACTAAATTCCCGTCATCCTCCAACTGATCAAGAATCAACTTGACATTGTACATTCTGATTACATCAACTAGAAGCCTAGAATATATTTTCTTTCTCACCTGAAAGTCATTTTTGTTATTTGCCCAGTAGTCCTCTTGATCATCTTTGTGGTGATATTCTTTAGTAGCCTTCTTCTATGCTTCGCCAGTGATGTCAAAACTTACCCTCTTAGAATGGAAAGAGAAACCAAAAGTACTCAACTCCTCCCCTGATGCTTGAGCTGATTGGATTGAAGGGAAAACCTCACTTATACCAATTTTCAAAGGAAAGTCCCCACCAAACCCTGTCTTGTGCTTCGCCTTTTTAACAACAACATCAAAATCACATATCTGCCAGGTAACCTCCAAGAGTATGATATGGTCAGTGGGATATCTTGGCAATCTATATGGAGCAGTCAGACATCCATCAATTCTGATATAGTAAAAGGTGGGGAATTGTATAAACCAAGCTCCATATCTTTTAATCAGTTCCTTGGCTCTATCAGAAATTCTCACATGCTCTGCATTCTGAAGCAACCTAGTAATATGCATAGTGAATGCATCATTTTCTCTTCTATAATTCAGATTCCCTAGGTGCAGCTCAGGGTACATGTCATAGATGACATCTTGCCCAAATGTTCCTTTTGGACTCAATCCCTTGTATGGATAAAATCTGGCAAGTACATATACCACATAAGATGTCATGGTGAATTTCTTGGTCTCCAGCACATCTCTCATCTGCCTATCAATCATTGCACTGATAATCCCTGCCCAATGGTAATTGATGCCTTGCTCAATCCTATTAATGACATGCACCATCCAATTCTCCAATGTCCCGGCACTTTTCAAGCCTGCCACCCTGCTTAACAGTGTGATTGAATCATATATATCTTGTCGGAACTTGAGCCTATGTAGCTGTTTAGGCAGCTTGGAGAAATGATATTTTGTCTTTTCCAACCAAGAATTGATCATCTGCTGGGCTTTGGTAGGTTCATCCTCATAATAAGCCCTAGCCAAGTCCATGTCCAAGGCACACAGGCATGGTAAGTCTGGCATATCAAATGCCTGGGCAGTGGAAACTGGATTAAAGTTTGCCAATACTCTCCCATCAGTGCTAACAATCCTCTGCGTATCAAATTCATAGTGTGGGGCACACTCCAATATCAATTCATAGCATTGAACCGCAGGAGGAAATCCTACCACATGAGCCATTTTGGATTTCACCACTCCCTTGGTCAGGACTGATAAATCCCTCTGAGCTAACCTTTCTTTGAACTCTTCATATCTCCAAGCTCCTACATTGGTATCCGAGACCTCTGACCAAATGAAAGCCACCTTACTATCCGACAACTGATTCTTCATATCCAGCCTTGTTCTTTCAGCATCTGTAACTGAGGATCCCTCTGTATCTCCCTTGGATTTTCCTGCCGCTACCTTTCTTGATTCAGCCTGCATTCATAAAAGAGCCTCATGAAAATCCAATTATCATCCATATTTCAATCAAAAGGTTAGCCTTAAAACCACATGAAATCATTAAGATAAATCATTAATTATCAATTTTGAAAATTCGGGAAAATTGGGTAATCTGGGAAAATTTAGTTGGGGCAGATTTTCAGAGAAATCTGACCCAGATGAACTCACGCTGCCAAGACATCATTCATCAAATAAATCATCAATGTAGACAAAAGAAATGCATGATTATCATAAGATTCACCCACTAAACAACAAGAAATTATTATTCAACATTCAATTCATTACCCCAATTTCAAAAGTCAAAATCAAGTGGAACCAAGCAGAAAACCAGAAAAATCCGGATAGTTCGGATTTCCGCAGACAACTTGAAATTTCGGGAACTCATCATACTCCGGGGAAAAGGAAAAATCCGGGAAAATTCAGGTGCACAGAAATTCTGTGCACACCTCATAAACCTGATGATCGTTTGACGTGCAGACCGTTAATCGAGTGATCATACAAACCCCCTATCAAAATCCAACGAACATGAACTCAAACCCAATAAGCCAAATTTTGATTGTACCTGAATTTAAATTCCAAAACTCTCAAATGGTTGATCCCTGCGATGAAATGATGATGCCCTAAATTTAACAACCAAACCTCTGCCATGAGAGTTAGATCAAGCTCGAAATTCAGGTACTCTCCCTCAGAATGATTAAACCAGGGCACACTAGGGTCTCAAGTGTTGCGAACAAGGTAGAGCCAGACACAAGACAAGAGGGTCACGACAACTCTACCAAACTTAACAACCTTGGGCAGACATACCAAAACCCTACCTTCACAAATTATACCAGATTACGCGCCAACAAGGAAATGCCCTAATAGGAACGCCTAGTCACAGGGGTATACCCAACATTCAATTGATAAACAAAGCGATGCACAGTGCAGGCATTAAAACCTACGAAAAGGTGAGTTCAAACCCTAATTCGATAAATATGTAACCATGAAAACAAGTAGGTTTGACCCAAATAATCATCAACAACAACCTGAAAGATTCAATCACAAGCGCAAAACAATAGGAGAAGTCAACAATGACTTACCATGGATTAAATCCAAATGAACCTCGAACCAAAGGTGATCACTGCGAATTAGGGTGCCCTAGCGGCAATAATATCAACACAAATGCCCAAGGAATCCACACACGATTAGACCAAATCCAATGACCAAAGCTCAAAAAGAACAAACTCAAGCGCAAGAGCAAATAGAAAATGAACAATGAAATCAGGAAGAGTGCCAAAAGACCTTAAATTCACCCACACTCGCGTCAGAGAAGACGTACCTCAAGCATTAATGACTGGCAAGACATATTGAGGAAATCCAAAAACTCGAGGTCAAAACAAAATTTCAGAAGAGTCTGAGCCAGCCAGACTATCCTGGTGAGCATGAATTCCTTGGACGACGCACCCCTCTGAGACTCCGAATAAGTCCAGGAAAATCCACGTGAGCCGGGAAATCCCAAACCTGGGTCAAAACCCGGACTTCCATCAAAAACCAAGTCTAATCGATTCAACCTTCAGGGTAAGACCAAGGTAAGCAAGACCAACATCCCAAGACCTTGAAAGGACAAATCCAATAAAAATCAAAGGTCCAAGAGACATCCAAAATAAAAAAACAGAGGGTCCCTACTCCAAGTGGGGCGTGTGTGCAAAATTGCACAACACACCCAAATGCAAAAAACAAAGATACTTTGCAATCTTGTGTAACATGGGATGATTTCCAGACTTGTGTATTGCCTAAAATGGAAATCAACCTTCAGATTAGAGGCCAAATTTCTTTATGATCTTCTAATTATGGACTGTAAACTTTGATGGAAAAGGAAGAAAGTTTGAAATGAATGCATAAACTAAACTTAAAAATGTGGGTGATGCACCTAATTGATAGAAATATGCAACTCTAACTCACAATAACTTTCATAAAATCTATCCACACAAATTAATTTAATAATTTGATCACAAAAATTATTCT
Source organism: Sequoia sempervirens (assembly GCA_007258455.2). Taxonomy (NCBI): domain Eukaryota; kingdom Viridiplantae; phylum Streptophyta; class Pinopsida; order Cupressales; family Cupressaceae; genus Sequoia; species Sequoia sempervirens. The sequence continues at coordinate 43,644 of VDFB02261983.1, read as the reverse complement.
AAGGAAGGCTTGAATAAATTTCTTCTTTGGAAGAAAACTGGGTTCTCACAGCATGAAAAGAAAGGATTATTTCATTTCACAACCTAAGACCTATGATTTTCACTACTTTTTAATGCATACAAGTATAAATGAGACAATGATTTTAAAGGTTCTAATGTTAAAGCACAGTAAAATCTCATCCAATCATTCATAAAAACAACACAATGATAAGGTAGATACTTGATTCAACTGAAATTAAAGGAACTCTTGCATAAAATGGCAAAAAAATATGTAAAACTTGTATATTGAACTATCATAAAAATGAGTTACAAAATCTCTTCTCTCTCAAAATTAAGAGAGTAAAAGTCAAGAACCAAGGAAAAAAGACTAAGTCTTTTCCTTATATATAATAAAGGGCTTCAAAAAGACAAAAGAAGATAACTCCAATCAAAATATTTGAATCTCAAAGCCATCCATGAGCAAAAGCAAAATTGGTTGAAAATCAGACTCTCCAATGCAGTAAACTAAGCTTAAATAGCTCAGAACTCCATGTCACAATATATGTAATTGAACGGTAACTCGAAAATGCTCTAGAATGAATGGAGGTGGCACTGAAAGTGAACTAAAGGTAAAATATCCTCCTGCATGCCTCTCATGAGTAAAGATGAAAATCCTCAGAAAAAAAGCTCATAATTAAAGAAAATTGTATACAAAATGTTGAAAACTCCTCCCCTTAATGTGCATGATTTTAAATAAGACAAAATATGTAATTAAATATTAAAGGTAATATTTTATTACCTTAATATTTACCATGCAATTTAAAAAAAAAGAGAGCTCACATGATAAATATTAAAATAATCATATTGATTATCTTTAATATTTAATCGAATAGTCCCTTTTTCCCAAAATCATGTAAAGAAAAAATAGAGCAAATGGTGAGACATAATTGCAGTTTCACATCAGCTTTGCAGTTCAGATATTTTGATTTCAGTTATCTCCTCTTGGATTTTTGAAACCCTTTATTGTATGTAGGAAAAAGACTTAGTCTTTTTTCCTTAGTTCTTGATAGTTTTTCCTTTGCAATTCTACAAAGAAGAGATTGATTTTGTAACTCAAATACTTTACAGTTAATATTATGTAGCAGTTTACAGGTTATTTTAGCTTTGTTATTAGCAGATGAATTCCTTTTGATTTTTAGTATTATCAGGCTTTTCCTTCAAGATTTCAGGCATCATCACTGTGTTGGATTTGATCAAAAGATTATTGTGTTTCAATTTCGAAACCTCTAATTTTTCTCTCTTTCATAAATGTATGTATGCAGTAATGTTTAAATTCACAGGTTATACATTGTGCATGTGATTACTTTATCACTTTAGTTGTGAAAACAAAGTTTTCCTTCAAAAGAGATATTTTGTCAAAGTATCTGTATGAAACATTCAAGTGATTAAGCTGTCAAATTTGGTTGTGCAAGTCAAAATATTGAGAAGTCATTTGTGAGTTAGGTTGCAGTTTAATTTTTTCATCAATAGGTGCATCACCTTCCATTTTAAAGTTCAATTTATGCATTCAATTCAAGCTTTCTTCCCTTTTTCCATCAAATTTTATAGTCCATCATTAAAAAATCTTATACGAATCCGGCCTATAATCCAAAGGTTAAATTTCAACATATGGTACCCACAACCTAAAAGTTTTCCTATGTTACATAGGATTGCAAAGTATCTTTTCTTTTGCATGTGGGTGCACTCCTGTTGATAACAGTTCCCATAAAGATGTCTTTGCTTGGGATTACCAAGATATGAGAGGTATACATCTTGCTACTTGTGCACATCATATATATATATATAGAGGAAGGGAGTAGACCTATAATACAACCACAAAGAATACGGAACCCTGTCCTACGAGAAATTGTTAAAGATGAACTTCAAAAGTTACTCAACGAAGGCTTTATCTATCCTATCTCTAATAGCCAATGGGTGTCACCTCTTGTGGTAGTTCCCAAGAAGAATGGGAAATGGTGAATATGTGTAGACTATTGATATCTTGATAAGGCTACCAAGAAAGACCATTTCCCACTACCCTTCATTGATTAGGCCTTAGATACCCTTGTTGGAAATAAGTTATTTTCCTTCCTTAACAAACTCAATGGTTACAATCAAATACATATAGCCCCGGGGATCAAGAAAAGAACACATTTACTCGCTCATGGGGTATGTTTGCTTATAATGTCTTACCTTTTGGGTTATGTAATGCTCTCGCTACCTTCTAGCAGGCTCTCTTAAGTATTTTTCCAGATTTAATTCATGATTGTGTGGAAGTGTACATGAATGATTTTACTGTTTATGGGGACATGTATGAGGAAGCAAATGAAAATCTCAAAAAGGCTCTTGAAAGATGCATTGATACTAATCTTTCTTTGAGTCATGAAAAATTTCATATCTTAATGACAAAAGGTATTGCCTTGGGGCATTATATTTCTACAAAAGGAATTGAGGTAGATCCCAAAAAAGGTAAAGATAATTTAAGATTTACTTGTGCCTACTTCTCAGAAGGATGTTTGTAGTTTTTTGGGTCATGCTGGATACTATAGGAGATTTATTCAAATTTTCTACAAAATTGCCTCACCTCTTTTCTCTTGCTAGGTAAAGATGTTGATTTTTCATGGACACAAGAATGCCAACAAGCTTTTGAAAAAATCAAAGGGAAGCTTATAACTACACTAGTTTTATGAGGACCCAATAGGGAATTGTCGTTCCACATCCATATTGATGCTTTAGAAAATTCCATGGGAGTGGTACTTGGACAAAAGGAAGATTCTCTCTTTTATTCTATTTATTATATTATTAAGAATTTTATTGGTGCAGAGGTAAATTACATTGTAACTAAAAAATATTTTTTGGCTGCAGTCTATGTGATAAACAAATTTTACCATCATATAACAAGGTATAAAGTATTTGTACATACATATCGTTTTTCTATTATATTTTTAATGAATAAACTAGTTGTTATAGGATGAGTGATTCGGTGGTTGCTTTTGTTGTAGGAATTCGATATCACTATTCTTGACAAGCTAGGACGTGAAAACGTAGTAGCTAATTTTCTATCCAGGTTGTAGTGTAATAATGAACCAATTCCTATGAATGATACCTTTCCCAGTGAACATCTTTTTGTCATTTCTATAAAGAGCCCATGGTTTGTTGATATTGCTAATTATCTTGTCATGTGCAAATTTTTGTTGAAAATGGAGGTAATTATGTAGCTTAATACTTTGTAAAACTATGAGATTATAGATCTAATTAAGTGTTCATTGTTAAAAATTCTTCGTGTATGATTATCTATTTAGATTCATTTTACCAATTGTAGAAGTAGACAAAAGATTGTAGAAGAATAAGACTAGAAGATAGAAGTGACACAACATATATCGTGGAGAAACCCTTCTGAGAAAAAAATCCACCACCAGAATCAATAGTGCTTGTATTATTTAACCTTAGAGTAAGATTACAATAATTCTTTATCAATCTTTGTTTGAGATGCTTCTTTTTCCTTCAACAATTCTTCTTCACAACCTGCAATAAACTTTGATAAAACTCTCTTCAACTTGCTGCAATTAACAGACAATAATCAACCAAGAGTTGTCAATTACAAAGCACAAAGCTTCTCTCAAAAACCTATGCCTATTATTTGCAACTAGAGTTTCAATGTGTAACAATAAGTCAAACCCAATATCTCCTCAATTTAGGTGCCCGAAATTGAACTCCTAATTGATTGTTGGTCAAGAAAATATCTTCCAAGCTTCTCCTCAAAGTTAGCGCCTAAGAATGGGCCCACTTAACTCAGCCTTGTAAATATCTTCTCATGCAAAAGGTGTTAACTCCAAGATGCCAACTTGGGTGTGCAAGGTGGGTCCAAGTCAATTTTTGTTAATTGAAACATATCTCTCCACCAATTCATGCAAACATTATGCATGATTGATCATCCCACTTAATTGAATGTATCCACCTGTTATTTGTCATACAACTCAAGTCAACTGAAGTCAACTAGCATTCAACTCAAACTAATTACATGCAACTGAAGATAACTGAACCATAATTGAACTAAACTAAACTAAATTGAACTAAACTCACTTGACCTAACCTGAACTAAACTGAACTAAATTCCACTCATGTAAATATCAATCCATAACTTATAGGATCTTTACATGCATTGCTGAAGTCTTATCAATCCTCCAAACAGTTAACTGAACTCATGGTGGGTTCCACCTTCCATGTGGGCGCCCCATTTGCTCCTATTTTGTAGGAGCTCTTTTTGGGAATCCCCACATGTTCCTATCATTTAGAATTAATTACAAATGTCAATTTACATGTTTATTTCATTCAAATTTAATATCTTTCTAATCCTAGCACTGGGGAACACTTTCCAAGGACTTAGGAGATACATGAAATATGTTTAGGATTGAAATTAAATGGCATCCTATTCCTAATAATTTCCACCCTACTTCTCTCCATAAGAACGATGAAAGCTTATAGGACTTAGTGGGAAATATAGTTGGATTAATGGTTTACGCTTTCGTACTATAATTGATAAAATTATGCATCGTTGTGTAGCAAAGGAGGATGTCTTTGACATACTTCACGCATGCCATTTTGAGCCTTGTGGAGGACACTTTGCAACACAAAGAACTGCTAACAAATTTTTGATTGTAGGGCATGATTCTCCAATAATCCATAAAATTTGTAAACGATATGTTCAACATTGTGATTAGTGTCAATGTATGAGCCACCCTACACACTCTGATGAAATTTCCTTACAACCACAATTATTAATCGAACCCTTTGAAAATGGGGTTTGGATTTTGTAGGATCAATTAATCCTCCTTCTAGGGATAAAGAATATATTCTGGTTTATACTATTTATGTGACTAAATGGGTAGAAGTAGTACCTTTGAAACATGCTAGGGATATAAAAGTTAACTTCTTATATTCTGAGATTTTTATTAGGTATGGTGTACTAAGAGAAATTGTTATAGATCAAGGACCACAGTTCACCTTTGATCTGATTTATGAGATCAAGCACCAAAAATCTTCTCCATACCATCCACAAGCCAATGGGCAAGTGGAGGTGAATAATCGAGAGTTGGAGAATATCCTCACAAAAACTATGGCACTACACAAGAAGGATTGGGAAAATAGACTTCTTGAGGAAGTCCTGGCCTATAGAACAACTTGGAAGACAACTATTGGCTTGACACTTTATGAACTTGTATATGGAAAAAAACTTGTTTTTCCCATTAAATTTGAAGTGAAGACTCTCTACACTATTCTTCAACTAGGGATGAGTCTCACTGATGCCCAAAGAGAATGAATAGCTCAACTCCTTTGCTTGTATGAAATGTTCTAGCAATCCATTTTTCATGCCGAAGTGGTGCAACAACAATAAGCCCAGTGACATGACTGCTTCATTCATCAATGCACATTCTAGCTTGGTGACTGGGCATTACTTTATGACTCTCGATTCCAGGACTTGAAAGCAAAATTTCACACTCCTTGGCTCGATCCTTATGAGATCAAGACAATCTATGATAATGGTGCTATTGAACTATGCACTGTTGACTTAAAGCGTATAGCTCTCATTGTTAATGGGCAATGTTTCAAACTCTACAAATGACCCCTTTCTAAAGAAACTTTTATTTGTGATGTGACAAAGGAACTCACTCTTGTTCCTATCAACTCTACTAATATTATAGTTGATATATATATATATATCTAACATTATAGTTGATATATATATATATATCAATCTCTTGTCGCACTGATGACAGGATATCACCTCTATGGTGCTCCTGTCTCTTTGGTGACAGGATATTGGAATTTTGTTGCTCTTGTCACTTCCTTTTGGTGGTGAGTTAGACTTTTTTTTAGTTTTGATGACCACATCATCTATCTCACACTGGGTGGTTCCATCTAGATGCCTCTTTCTATTGGGTCATTGGTTGTTTCACTTTACTCCATCTATTTGATTGGTGGACCAATATCTTTTCCATTTTGTTCACTCTGACAGTTTCATCCACTTTTCGCCTTGTCCATAGTATTCTATTGTATAGGAGCGAATTTGCACCCCTCTCACAAATTCCCATTTCACTCCCCATACTTTAAAAAAATCAAACCAGGCTAAGAAATTCCACATCACCTACCCACTTTCCATCCACTTGGTGCTTGTCCTTTGTGTCAGTGGGGGGATTTTTGTTGGGGATGCGTGCATGGTGCGTGAATGTCTGCGTGGTGCGCTGCCATCCTTGACAGATTCCTGCCTCTTGAATCCACTGGGACGTTACGTTCCCCATTAGGGATGAAGTGCAATTCCTTTGCATTGACCAACTGACCCAAAAATGACTCTTTCCCTCCCATTTTCATCTTCAAATGCATCTATCTTATTTTCACTCCATCTTCTACAGTCTCTTGGAAATTTTCTACACACTAGCTTGATCTCTTGAGCATTGCTTAGCAACTTGTTGCTCCATCAACTTCACTAAGAACATGTGTTACCATAGAAGCTATGATTTTGGTGTCTTGTGAGACCTCCTTCGTCACCAATGCAGCCGTGTTGACTTTTCCAAGATCATAGTCTTGCATTCTCCCTTCATTAGCCTTGAGTGCCTTTGGGTGGAGGTGGTATTACTTCACTATCCTTCTTTCGTTGTAGTTTGATAGAGTAGCGTGGTACTTTTCGTAGTGTTTGATACTCTCTTTTCTAGCATTTCCTTTATTGTATTTCTACTTCTTTTTATCCATCTAGTTGTCTGTGGAGGTGGAAACACCAAAGTGAGGGTTCGAATGAGGAAAACCCCTATACAACCCCAACATTTTTCCTCTCATGGATATGTGGTGTATGTATGTGTGGAGCTTACTGATAAACTAGAATCTTAGTGAGTTGATCTTCGTCACCTTCATTTTTGTCATCTTCTTTATCATCTCTATAGTAATTTCTTGTTTTTTATTATTTATCATTCTGTTTAGTATGGTAAATTGCATTGGATAGGCTGTTAGTAGGTTTTTTGTCCTCTGCACTATACTTTTACACTTTCTAGTGGTATAGACGCTAACACCATAGAGAAACACCAATGCATTGCGCTATCATCCCTGACCCGCATTGTTGTCCTTGGCCAGATAGTTGTTTGAGGTACAGTTCAGTTTGAGTTCCAAAAAATAGTTTGTTTAGACCCATCCAAACATTCAGATTAGTAGGGTGACAAAAGCACTTGAGAATTCTCTTCATTCTCTATCCTTGACCTAAGACACCCATTCAACCTGAGGTAGTTTAGGGTAGCCTTCCATTCTCAGATCTTCGTGACTTGGAGCCTTGGTGTGGTTGGTCCCCCTACTATACATTTTGGTGAACCCAATGTGAACCATTTTGGGTTTTGTTTAGCAATGTTGAAAGGTCCTTTCCTCGTATCCTAGGAGCATTGTGTGTGTGAGTTTTGTGAGGCGTTTCACCTTGCAACTCAACTTGCCACCCCTAGTGGCATAGTTGGAAGGTTTCATAGGCATTGTTGAACAAAACCTTAATCGGGTCACTTTCTAGTTGCAAAACCCTTGGGGGCTCTATGAAAGCTCTGTGTAGTATACGTGATGGCCTCCTTTTTACATCTACCCATCCCATATGTGCAGCCTGTAAGTAGTTCCATTGATATAACTTTCACCTTGCAGGACTTGTCGATGAATTATAATAGAGAGTCGTCTACCTTATACATCACTGCGTGAATCAATGGGAACACTGTAATAGGTGTTCTTGTTGACCCAACATGTTAGGTGAATGTCACTACTAAGGAGATTATGCTGATTAAATTCTTGCATAAAGATGGGTATGATGAATCCAAGAGTACCATCCATACACACAATGGGATTTCTATACCTCCCCATTGGCTGCATCACTTTGTTCATCTTAGTTGGACCTAAATAAGTGAATTTACTTTGACATAATCCTGGGGTCTAAACTCTTTAGGGTGAAACTAGGTATTCCATGGTTGGTCGCTATGAATGTAGTTCCCTTGGTAGTGCAAAAATGTTTGAAATTCATCCATGAGGGTATAGTGCATGTAATCCATGACACTGGCTATAAGCCACCGATTATGTGTGATGGCTACTCGTTGGATCACTTTTGGCCTACACCCATTGGTCTGCTTCCTCCTAGGACGAATCTCTTGTACCAAACCTATGTGAAATACAAGATTGGGCGCTTAATGCCTGAGGTGAGATATCCTCCTTCTCTCTGTGTTATCTCACATAGGGCTTGCTTGAAGGTGGAAAATGATGTCACTTTGGCCCAGAGAAGGGAGGAAGAGAAAAACTCTCGAGGTTCCTTTTCCTCCTCTTCCATTGTCCCACCTCGCACTTCCTCTTGCCTTGTTGCAACGTCATCGAATTCTACTCCTAAGAACTTGCTGGAGAATCCTATGGTGCTCACTTGGTGAAAGCCTAAGCATCCAATGTTTGAACTTCCTATTCTACCCACGGTGCCTGGGCCTATTCAATATGGTAAGGGGAAGGGTCCTCATGGGGATTCCTCTATGTCTCAGCCTCTGCGGCCTTCTACTTCTCTTGCCCCTAAGGTATTGAATGGGAAGAGGCCTGTCATCAGGCGTTAGAGCCTACTCCCCCTATTGTTGTTCCAACCTCTTCTCAATCTCTCCCTCTTGTTCCCATCCAAGAGTCTCTCCCTTCATTGGAACGACCGTGATGGAAAATTCGATGGCCGAGTGGGATTCCATTGTTCCATCTTAGTTTTCGGTCTCTAGCTCTTGAAGTCATAGGAATCACCTTGCACATGAGTGCAAGTGTCAGTGAAAGGATTTGGTCATTGAGTAGGCCACCCTATAGAGGAAGGAAGGGGAGTCTACAATTTTTTCTTTGACACCTTTTGCTACGTCTTCCTCTCCCATCCCCTCTACTTTAGTTCCATTAGTCTCGATGTTGCTTCCAATTCTTGTTACGATCGTAAACGACTTTCACCCGAAAAAGGTGTAGGTGTTTATTGCTCCTTCAGTCAAGCCACCCTTCCTGATGTCCCTCCCGAGCATCCTGCCATTTTCAAAGCCCATGGACATGCTAAACATCTTAGTGGTGTCCACCACAGTCTTCTCCTCCTCCTCCTCCTCCATGCCTTCTATCTCATCTGTGGGGATCTCGCATCCTCCGATGAAATGAAAGATGGAGGATGGCTCCGCTAGCAACAGGGTTGAAAGAGGGGTCCACCTTCTTTGAAGGGTGGTTCTGTATAAGTGTGTCGTCCTAGTGACAGAGGAGGTTCTGATGTCCCCAGAGTTTGTCACTGCTCCCAAGTCACTCGGTGAGCCTAGTAGTGAATCTCAGGCATCGTCTCCCTCATCTGTTGAGTTAACACATGGCACTCCTGTGAAGTGCATGTTTAACTCTATAGACGAGGTCCTGACCCTTTTAGTGATTTTCACAAAGTCGCTGACCTTTACCCCACAAGAATTGAGTAGAGAAGACCTTGAGAGGCCTTCTTCCTTGGCTCTTGTTGCAAGGGGGTCAAAGGGTTCCACCCTTGCAGGATCGTTCGCCTTCCCCTTATAATGATCTAGATTGGTAGGCTAATGACCTCTTGGTTGATGAGGACTAGGGGGTGCCTCTTCTTTATCTATATAGTAGATTGTGTGTGTTTGTGTTCCCCAGTGCTTGCATTATGTATTCCTGTATGACCCTTGTCACCCTTGTAGGTGCTTGGATACAAGAGTATTTATGTGTCGTACAACTTCCTCTATTTGTTACATCATTCTTTGTTATGTGTATTGAATTTCGATAATTGGGGACGATGCAAAGTGTTGGGGGCATTTAGGATTCCCTTCCATGTTGATTGAATTTTTTATTTTTTATTTTTCTTCTCATATGGTTTGATGTAGTAAAGGGTTGATAACAGTTCTTTAATATACTATCATACTTACTTATCTATATTTATGAGCAGATCTGACCTCAAAATATCAGATCACCCCTGTCTCCCCTATTCATGATGTTATTGTCCCTTCTTGCATTTTTGTTCTCTAATCTTTCATGCTTACTTTGTGATGTTGTTGTGCTCATGTGTTGTCCCTCACATGTGTGACAACATTACCATGGTTACATCTTGCTATGTTCCATGGGCCACAACATCACTTTTTAATTCTTTCTTTTCTCTCCTTAGGATGTTGCATGCCTCTGCATTCAACATGTACCATCCTAGGGGGGGCTATCATGTCACTTAAATTTTCAAAAAATGCATTGGGTGGCCAACGAATCTTTTCTCGAATTTTTTTTCAAAACATTTTTCAAACATCACATTCCTCAATAAGGACCCCTTGCAGAATATTCTTCCTTCATCACAGGTTTGCAAATAAAAATTTTGAAAAACCTCCCTCCGAGGAGGGAGCACCCTCTCCTACGAGCAAATCTTGACCTTCCCCTTGTGAGGGGACCTTCCTTTCAAATTCCTTAATGAAGTGAACATCTTTCAAAAGGATTCCTTGATGTTGAAGAAAAACATTCTTGCACTTTCAAACAATAGATCCCTTGAGTGGAACCCTTTTCTTTTGAAGTGTTGCCGAGGGAGCCCTTTGAAAGCTTTTCCTTCAATTTTTGACTGTTTGCGCGACTATCTGCTTGCTTGTCTGCCTACGTGGCTGCTTTTTGTTTTTGAACATGTTTTATATGAAAATTAACATCTTGCTTTGTAGGTGCGCCTGTGAAGATGCTTTCCAATCTGACTCAGTTGAGTCCCCTCATATTGAGCTTCCTTCAGGAGAGAGTACTTGGGGGGCGCCTTCTTTGCAAGTCTGAGGGCTTGTGAAGTGCTTGCATCTTGTAGGATTTTTCCATTTTTGGTCTACAAGGCTTTGATGCACTTTGATAAAATTTGTAGCTCTGAGGATCTGCAGAGTCCTTTGTTTGAACCTCCTCAGGAGAGAGTACCTATGGAGCTATTTGCTTGCCCTGTGCTTTTGAGTTCACCAAATTGCGGTCTACTTCCTTGACAGTTTAGGTATACATTTCTAAACTCTTTGATCTACTCTACCAAACATTCATTGACACTCATGCTCGCTAAAGTGGGGGAAAAATGTATGAGTGAATTTTCACCTCTCTCACAAATCCCCTTTTACACTCCCTACTTTAGAAAATTCAAACCCGACTAAGAAATTCCACATCACCCAACTACTTTCCATCCACTTGGTGCTTGTCCTTTGTGTCGGTGGGGGAATTTCTATAGGAGATGCGCATGCGACACACGAAACACAGATGTCTACGTGACACACTACCGTCCCTAACAGATTCTTGCCTTTGGAATCCATAGGGACCTTATGTTCCCCATTGGGGATGAAGCATAACACCTCTACCTCAACCAACTGACCCAAGAACATCTCTTTCCCTCCCATTTTCATCTTCAAATGCAACTATCTCATTTTCACTCCATCTTCTACAATCTCTTGGCAATTTTCAACACACTAGCTTGATCTCTTGAGCATTACTTAGCAACTTGTTGCTCCATCAACTTCACTAAGAACGTGTTGTGCTACCATAGAAGCTGTGATTTTGGTGTCTTGTGAGACCTCCTTCATCACTGGTGTGACCATATCAACTTTTCCAAGATCATAGTCTTGCATTCTCCCTTCATTGGCTTTGAGTGCCTTTGGGTGGAGGTGGTATTGCTTCACTATCCTTCTTTCGTTGTGGTTTGATAGAGTAGCATTGTGCTTTTTGTAGTGTTTGGTACTCTCTTTTCCAACATTTCCTTTATCGTATTTCTACTTCTCTTTATCCATCTGGCTGTCCATGGAGGTGGAAACACCAAAGCGGGGGTTTGACTAAGGAAAACCCCTATACAACCCCAACATTTTTCCTCTCTTGGCTATGTGTAGGTGTACGTGCATGTGAAGCTTACTAGAAAACTAGACTCTTAGTGAGTTGATCTTCATCAACTTTGTTTTCATCATCTTCTTTATCATCTCTATAGTCATTTCTTGTTTTCTATTATTTGTCATTTTGCTTAGTATGGTAAATTGTATTGGGTAGACTATTAGTAGGTTTTTTGTCCTTTGTATTGTACTTTTACACTTTTTTTTCCATATGAACACCTGCGACCTAGAGAGATACCAACATGTCATGCCGTCATCCTTGACCCATGCTATTGTCCTCAGGCAGAGAGTTGTTTGAGGTACAGTTCAGTTTCCAAAAAATGGCTCATTTAGCCCCATCCAAACATCTAGATTAGTAGGGTGATAGAAGCACTTGAGAGTGCTCTTAATTCTCTATCCTTGACCTAAGATTCCCATTTAACTTGAGGTAGTTTAGGGCAGCTCTTCGCTCTTGACTCTCTGTGACCTGGAGCCTTGGTGTGGTTGGTCCCCCTATTCTACATCTACTTTTAGCATCCATTCAATGTCTACATCAACCTTTTATCTAGCTCAATTTTGGTGGCTCGTTTTTGCTTTGCGTTGTCACATCAATCTTGTCAGCGACGTCACTTTTGGTACAAGAGCTCTATCACTGCCTCCATAGTCTTGTTGCACGATCTCCAACTTCTTCACTTCCATGGCACTTGACATGACATTCGCCTTGCTTATGCCAGCTTGACCACATCTCCAACTTGACTGCAAATTCATTCCATTGATCGCTTGTCACTTTCTCCTCATCTCTTTCCCTGGATTCTTCTACCACGTCATCCTCTAGTGTACTTGTAACAGTAACTTTTGATGGTATGTTTCTCTTTAATTCAGATGCATCGCTTTTACTTTATAAATTATGTATGGAAACTTCGAGGATGGCGTCGTACATTAAAAAGCCTAAGGGGGAGTCAGTCATGTCAAAAATATTAGTTATTATGTCTTGGTTATTTGCTTCATGTGGATTTAACCAAGATCATTATTGTTGCAACCTCTTGTGAATTCCCCCTATGTTGAAATTATTACATTTTATATGCTATGTCCATGTTTTTATCCCTTTTTTCATTGTGTTCTTAAAATTTCCATTCCCTTTTCTGGTTATTCTACTTTTTGTCTCCTGTTGCCATGGGTGGCCCTCGCATTCAACAAGAGCCCACCAACATGAAAATTTTGCAAGCTAATAGATGGGTTTACAAGATTTTTAAAGTAGCAAACTGACATGTTTTCTTCAAGAAACTATGTAGATTTGATGATGACATAGTCTATGAGTTTTCCATGGCATTTAATGAAAATGATAGTTCTATAATGGTGTGGGGTCATTCCTTTCCAATTAGTATTCAACTCATCTCCACGATCACTGGATTGCCTCTTCAAGGAGAAGCTTACTTCCCTATAGTTGCAACTAGAATGACCAATTTACAATGCCCCACGACATAGTTTCTATAAGGAAAGGAGAGATTAAAGACAGTTCCAGGGCAAAGTACTTTGTGCAGTTCACTTCCAAAACCCTTGTCTAATGTTTTCAAGGACATACTTCAATATATCATTAAAGAAGGAAGGTATGCATGCATTTTTGCTCAACATCTCAAATTGTTATGTCATTTACGACACGGTGAATTGGTGAATCTACCACATTATTTGTTTCATTCCATAAAAAGAATGTGTTTAAAAGTTTAGAAAGGACATCAAAATTCCTTAACACATCATGGCTTGATCAAGTTAATTATCATGGAGGGTTTACAAAATAATTTTCCCCCAATTAGTTGGCCTATCTTTGTAGGTGAAGAAAGTCCTTCCAACACCTCAACTTTAGGAGTTGAGCCAGAGGCCCATGAAGCCGAAAGTATTCATAATGAAATGGAAGATCAGGGTAATGAGGATAAAAACTCAAGTGATGGCATACCAAAAGAGGGTCTTGAAACTACTAATGAAACCTTGGTTAAGGACACGAAGTTAGATGCTCCTGATTCAAACCAAAAAATATTGAATTTGAGAATTACGAGGGTAAACAACAAATTAATGAGTCTGAGAACTCAAGAAAGACTATGCAGATGAAACATGCTAAGAGTAGGTTTTGAGTTGTTAACAAGGAAAACCCCAAAAGTCTACAAAAACACCTTATACTAAAATGAAACCCTCCTATGATACCCGAAAAAAGAGGAAGGCAAAAGTGGAAGACCTTTCAACCTCTAGACTACAAAAATTAGCCAAAGCTGCTAGTACTATTTGTCAAGAACAACTAGAGCTAGATATTGAAGTGCTGGCCACTTACCTTTTGAGAGGTAGAGATTGAGAAAGCTAGGAATAGAGGAGGAAAAATCAAAAAAATAAAAAGGAACAAATGCAAAATGAGTCTCCTGAAGAACAACATGAACATGATAATTAGGAAGAACATGAAATTGGTACCCTGCCTCCTCCACATTTGCAAAACGAAGAAGAGAATATGTTTGAACAAGGTAATGATGAACTACATACAACCTATGGTCTAGAAGATGAGGATATACCCAATCATGACAATACTCTCTTCAGGATTGATGAAACCCATATGTCACAAGATTCTCTACAGGAAGAAGGGAAAAACTTGATGATACAAGGAACCAGTACTCTACTCCCCAATGTTTCTCTTGGTAAGCAACCTACTAGCAAAGAAGACATAAATTTTAAAGGTACAATTAGTATTCCATCTACCTCAGGCCAGTATCAAGAAGGTGATCCCATGATTAAGGTCACATAACAACTATCACAGGAGGAGTCACATATTTCAGAGGAATTTAGTGTGGATGAAATGTTTTCCAAGCAACAAAAAGGAAATTCATAGTTTACAGGATAGGGTGAATCATTTAGAAGGATAGGTCTAGATCCTCTAGAGTTGGGATCAACAAATTGAAGAAAATAGGAATAGATCAAAGAACCAATCGGGACAGTTAGCTCAACATCAAGGATTGGACATGGCAGCCTATATACCCTGGAGGAACACCATCAGATTGTGGAAAACTTAATGAATACTGTTGAAAAGGAAAACATTAATGGTTACATAACTATAGCAGAGCATCAAAAAATAATTAACAGCTTGAAAGCCTCATGGGAAGAGATGATTGCTAAAGAGTGTGTGACCATAGAATACCATCAAGAAAAAGTCAATGAATTGAAGGCCTCAATGGAGTAGATGATGTCAACAGACTACATTCCCAGAATAGGGCACCAACAGATAGTTTAGAGTTTGAAAGACAAATGGGGAAAGGAAATAATGGTAGCAGTGAAGAATTTGACTGATGAATAAACAAAGTTTGTAAGTCATTCATGAGGAAATGCAATGTCTTCAGTTGGGAGGAAAATGATGGGCTAAAAGTTTGTCTTGTTTTTCCATTGATTTTAACCTATATTTTAATCCTTTTCCCTGAATTTCCATAATAATTTTATAGAATTAAAAGTGATTAATATGGATTAGAGGATATAATATACCTTAGGAAGTAACCAGTTATTTAGTACTAATTTTAGTGGTTATGTGTGAAAACAAGTTCTTGTGGTCACGAGGAGGAGTAATGGAAAAGATTGTCATCATCCTTTTTGTTGCCAACTTCGAATCAACACTGTTGATATCTTTTGCATAATAATAGTCAATCGGTTTATAGCCTTTAGTGGGAGTGGGTAGTCAATGTCTTTTGCATAATGTTAGTAAATCTATTTTTGGCTTTTAGAAAGAGAGGTCATAGGCCATTTCATTCTTTCTTCAACCGATTTGGATCTTGTTGAACTTAAAAAACCGCATGTATTGTTTAGATAATTCAGTTTTCATGTAAGAGACTATATAAGTTTCCTTTTTGAATCGAACATCACCAACCATTTTTACTGAAGCAATATAATACTACTAATATTACTATTTGAGTTGAACGTGAGAGCTTATTGATTACTTTCTTCAATCGACTGATTGGGAGGCAGGGCCCACTCTTTAGCCACTAGTTGAATTTTCTTTTAGGTTATTTTTGTGAGTATGATTTATGTTCAGTGCTTGATATTCATCTTGTGAGCTTAATTTATGTACAAATTAGTAATTCTTATTTGTTTGTGAGTGTGGTTTATATGCTTCTTGATTTACTACATTTTGTTTAAGAATATTAGTTTCAGGAATCAACAACTAAGTTTTCTAAAACTTATATATGTTGAATAGTTCCTATCGCTAGGTTCAACAAGTCTTGTCGCTAGAATTCTGTCAATGCAAACTATTGCAAACTCAGGATTCCTTTAATCTCAAATAGAGTTAGTAGTGTTTAATCAGAACTAAATTGAATATACCCATATCTTAAATATGTTAAAGGGATTTATTTGAATTGTTAATCATGTGATGGTTTCAAAGGTTTGCTTAAGGAGTACAAACTAAGAGTGTTTTTCTTAAAGGCTATTAATTTAAAGCATTTAGATTTGATTGTTTGCATTTCATCCCCACTTAACTTGCTAATTTCACCCCTTTGGTACATAGCCACAATTCCTTTCAGGAGCTTATGATGCCTAGGTTGACATTTAGGAATGAACTGAGGAAGTCAACACAAACCAATTTGATAGAATTACAAGACTAGTATTAATCCACAATTTTGTCCAAACGAAAAATTTTCTAGGATAGCTTTTTCTATTGTACTTCATTGCAGAGGAAAGGAAAGAATTTTGAGCAACTCAAAACATGAAAGCAAAGTGAATACTCAACGTACAAGAAACTTTGACCTGGTCTTTATCAAATAGCAATGCAAAAGAATAGGGCATGTGATGTTTTGGTGGCTCCAATCTATAAATAGTGTGAACTCGATAGAAGTCTAATATGCAATACAGATTCCAACATATGAAGAAAATTGAAATGTGAGAAATAGTCAAATGAGAAGATGGCCAAAATGAGTCAACTTGTGGAAACAATAACCTTCAATTTCTGAATGATATTCTTGTTGTCCATTAGAATGAGAGACTCATTCTCTATAATGAAATCTAGTTGTGCATGTGTTTACTATGCAATGATTTTAGCTGCCACCTTTTCTTCTTCTTGTTGAGTCGAACCTTTAGGATTGAGAAGTGTCATCTTTGATAGCTTATTTCTATCCTGTCATTGCTCACTTTTGTGTATATATAGAGGTGTTTTCTCCCTCAATTGGGACATGCTATGCACTCTTGATGCTTATTTTTTGAGTTGTTATTCTGGTTTTATGAGTTTGAGAGTTTGTGAGAGGTTCTTGAGAGTAATTTTTGGTGAGTGGTAGAGAGTTATTTGGGAATTGCTTGCTGATTTTGGGAAGGCTGAGCTAGGAATCTAGTTTGATCATTTGGAGCATTGCATAAACATGCATGCTGATTTTTGCTCTTTTATGTTTTATATGTATTTGAAAAAGTTGTGTCTTTGTTTTCCTTTTTTGGGAAATTTGTTTAAATCATTTATTATGGAAAGGTTATTCTCTTCTTAATGAGTAAGTGAAAGATTCTTGATGAATCTAGGGATCTCTATTGTTTGAGTGTATGTATATAATCCATATTAAGGAATGGGTGATTATATTGGTATTAAATATTATATTAAGTTAGAGCTTATATAGATGATGTTTATTTAAGTTCAGTTATAGAACTACTTTGATTTACTTAGTAGAAGTGTCTTAGTAAATGTAGAGGATAATAGGTTATTCCTAGGGTTAAGGTTACTTCATGGTGTAAGGGGATAGCTTAAGCATAGGTTATGAATGGTTAATACAAATTGAGCTAGGAAGGTGGGTGAAGTATATGACACCCACTCTAAATTTTGGGGTGATGAATACTTTGGCCAAAGTAGTGTAAGTTGCCCTTGTTTACACTATTAGTTCACTGTGATCCGGGTTTACATACTAGGCATGGAGTGTCATATGTGTAGGTTGTAGCCATTGTGTGATAGATCTAGATATGTAGGATGCAACACCAAGCTCAAGGAAGGTCAATAATATTATGAGGTTACCAAACCAATCTCTTCGTTCAAGGGTGGGGCCATCTTACCAAGTTTAGTAGATGTGTGAAGGACCACAATTAATCCAAGGTTGGCAAAAAAGCACTTGATGCTTCTCCTCATCAGTAGGCGACCAAGGTTTGATAGAGCATACCTAAACCATTCATACATCTATTACCGGTAAAGCTCAACAAATCCTTTTATGTATTTTGTATCCATTACTATGGAAAATTTGTAAAAGAGAAATGTTATCATGAAATTATGTACTATGGAATCAATACATTGTAAAGTTGTAATACTTTGATATAATGCAATGGGAAAGATTGGAAAGATGTTTGTTTCAAATGTGCATGTTATCTTTATATTTGAAAAGAAATTTTTTATTGATTAAGTCGTTGTCATCATTTTATATTCACTTGAGGTTAAAACATAGGAAAGTTACTCTGGAACAATGGGCATGTTACAATGTCCCCTAGGACATCATGAAATTGATACCTTCTAATATACCTATATATTAACATGGAAATCATTCTCTTATACAACAACCAATAAACTAAAACTTGTTTAAGGCATGCTTTTTTATTTTAGTCTCATTGTGCTTGGAAATTTTCCATAATAACACTAGCAATGATCTCAAAATCGAGAATGCTCAACAATTCATTAACGAATCCTAGGAAGAGTTCAGCCAATTACTTATCCCTCATATCTCATAATTTCCCTAATGTCATGGTTTTACATTTTTGTAGTTATGAGGACAAGCTCATGTTATTAAAGGGGTTTGGGGAATGCAACAACTTCATATTGAATGAAGAAAAGGTTTTTACCAAAATAGCTTCCTTTAGGCCTTTTCTATTAGGTCATTTCCTTATAGGTCAATATTGCATCTTTAGCCTGAACGGGTAGTAGAGTTGGCTTGGGCAGTGGGTTTGCTCCCCATTGGTCTTGGGTTTGACTCCGCTCCCAGGTTTAAGAGGTGAGAATTCTTGTGGGCAGGGGATCTCACTCGTAGGGGACTAGTCTCACCCTAGCTTGCCTTAGGTACCCAAGGTAAGGGTTGTTGGGCTAGGTCACGGGGACACCCTTGTAGTATTGAAAAAAAATATGGCATCTTTATTTCCATAATTCTAGCTAGTAAATTTGGAGATAATTGGGGGTGGGACTTTAAGATATTGATATTTCATTTCAATAGCCTTAGGGGATATCACTTTGTCCAAAACAATTATTGCAACTCCCTCAATTTTTTTGATAAAAAAGAATACACAAACTGTTAGGTTTTAATATTAAAATCCAAAAAAAACAAAAAAAAAAGGAAACTAGAAAAGGGTGATTTAGCACCATGAGGGGATTAGGATGGCATGTCTAAGGAGCAACATACCTAAGGTGCAATTACACCCAAAATGATTCTTGTGTGCCCCTCCCTATGTGCCTTGACTTAAGTCTTGGAAAACAACTTAACCTTTATGCATGAAAATGAGATTATTCTTCGCTATTTGTATGGAAATGAAAATTTGTCTAAAAGTTTGATGGATTTAATCACCTAATGGAGAGAAAAGTGGCAGAGAAAAGCTTTAAGAAAATTTCCTTTCTTTCCCCAAATGTGTCAACTTGTTCTTATCTCATGTAATTTATTTTTAATTTGTGTGTTTGTGTTCTTAAGGGCTAAAGGTATGCATACAATTGTTTTGGCACTTTGGTATGCTTTTGCCAAAGTGTACCAAATGTGTGATGTTACACTTGGTGCATGCATATCCTTTTTGGTCCACCTTGCTTTTTTTCATTTTAACTTAGGCGATACTTGTGAACCTATGCATACTGGTGTCACTTTATATGCTATTGCCATTTAGTATAAAAATGTAAGTTTCCTTCTTTGTCTAGAGGATTTAATCTTCTTATACAATTTGAATCTCCATCATCTAGAAAATCAAATTACTCCAATGCATTTGTGATGTCTTTTATAAGGTAATATAATAGAACATAATTCCAAAAAAAATGATAGTAGATGTGCCAATGGAGTTTTCACACTTATACTCTTGGTATTGACATTTTGTACCATCTTGAATTTTAGGCTTCCAAACCTTTTTCTCATTTTCAATTTATACCTGCATTTTGACATTGATCATGACAATTCCTAACACTTTACTCTTTTAAGACATAATTTGGGCACAAAACAACCCAAACGTGTCATGCCCCCGTAATTGTAATCCTAAGTCTTGATTGACTACTATAATGAAATTAATTAAATTAATAAAGTCAACTTAAATTCTCATAGGTGGCCAACCTTAGTCCATATACATATACGACATAAACAAATTAGTGTATAAAAGAAGAATAGTGCAATGATCAAATGAGACAAGAAAACATATCAATAAGGAGCAATGTATATCAAAAAAGCCGTGGTTATCATCAGTAATAAGTACAAGAAGCAGGAGCAACAATTAGAATTAGTTATATATAAACAACAACCTTATATTAGTATGGGCCGACTTTACCTTATCATAAAGGCAACAATTATAATTAGTTTATACAAACAACAATACTATAGGTTGACTTGAATATATGAACCAACTTTACAAAACAACGATCAAGCTTATGTTAAATGAAAGCAACAATTAAATATATGCGATTAGAAATGAAGTACAATAGTAATGCTCAATCTATGAGGGACGTGTCCCTTAGCAATGGAATGCTATAGTGGAAAAGCCCTGTCTTTTCCCCTCCTCATGGATATAAAAGGAGACCCATTTAAAGTAGGAGAGTCATTGAATCATGAAAGAAGAAATAAGTAAAAAGTTTTGAACATATTTTTGAGTGCAACAACATACATAATCAGATATATATATATATTCATCTAATTTGCATCTTCTCAATATTAAGAATAGATTGAACAAGGAGGCAATTGGAGCAAATCAAACATGATTTACATTCGACGAGAGACAAGGACAAAAGGCAACATTTGCTAATATATTTGCATCTTAGAATATAGCAATTTTATATCTTAGCAAGCAATGTGGTATGCTCTATCATAATTAGTGTATGTAATGATATATTTTGTTATTGTCATAGTTTGTAGTTATTTTACTCATCAAACAACCATGAGGAGGAACGAGGGAAATACTAGTAGGTTGAGCAAATACTAGATTTCTGCCTAAGTATGCCACTCCATGGTGGATGACTGTGTTTGCCACTTGGAGCTAGGGGGGTGATATCTGCCCTTGGGCTTAGGGAGAGGATGTCTATGGGCCTCCTATGGTAGCCTTTTTCCCCAACCTCTACATGGATTGGTTGTCAAGATGAATTTGAGGGGTTTCAATCATAAGAGGGATGGATAAGGCAGCAAGGGTAGGGAATGCAGATACAAGTTGTCCACCAAGTATGC
This sequence comes from Sequoia sempervirens, assembly GCA_007258455.2. Lineage (NCBI taxonomy): Eukaryota > Viridiplantae > Streptophyta > Pinopsida > Cupressales > Cupressaceae > Sequoia > Sequoia sempervirens. The sequence goes on along the minus strand of VDFB02261983.1, from coordinate 22,419 downwards.
CACCTCATGTTGGATGATTGGGTGTGCCACTTGAGGGCCAAAAGGGATGGTATATTCACTATTGGGCTTGGTGTGGATAGCTTCGGGAGGACCTATCATGCTCCTCATCCTAGTCCCATTATGATCCAACTTCCTATGTGCATTATGATATTGTGTGACTTATATTATTTGAAATAGTCTGATATTTACATGATTTAAATAGATAAAACATTTATTATATATGTTTGATTATATGAATTATATTCCAATATTATCACATGATTGCAAGACCTAAACCAAGATTTATCCAACTTAAAGCATTTAATTGGTAAGTTGTAACCCTAACTGCATTAACTTGTGTTTCTAGGGCAAGAATTAGGGTTATCCCAAAAGAGGACATTACAAAATGACACTCAAAACATTCATGTGCAACCATTTGCATTCATTGAATTCTTTCATGTCACGTCGAATTAGTGTTTCCGCATTCTTGCCTTTATTGTTTGAGAGTTTTCTTGAGGCATTTCCACAGTCTTGGATTTATTGTTCTTACACAAGGGAAACAACATACTCCATTGTCCATATATTTAAAATATGCACTCTGAAGGTGAACAGGCTGGAGTTGTTAAGCAGCCCTGCAATGGTTTATTGCAAGTCTGCAGTCAACTGATAGATATGCTGCTCAGTGGTAAAGCTTGCCTTAGCACAATTCAATGCATCCAGCCCATTTGCTCTAGCACTTTTATCTCAAAAAATGGTTTTCATAATAGATCTGGATCAAGACTTATTGTCCTGAGTTGGCTGACAACAATGTTTTGGTGATTATGTTACAAGATGATGCCAAATGACTACAAAACAGAAATTTGGAACTTGAAAAACGAGGAGGAAAAGATACCATAAAAAATTCTTGTACTTAGGAGATCCCTGATTGCAAAGTCCTAGAGAACCCCTCTGCAGCCATTTATTGCAATGAGGAACAAATTTAATTACAGCTGCTTCCTCAGAAAATCTTTTCATCTTGATGACATATCATGGAGTACAATCCAAAAATGTTAATCAAAAAACTTTTCACAGTTTTGTCCAAAAGCTTTCTTTCTTATCACATGGACTGTTAGAATGTTAGTTCTCTGACGAAAGGATAAAGTTCAAATAAAAGGTTAATTTCCACAAACCAAAAGTAGTGCTACTCAACTAATCAAAATAGCATATGGAGGAAATATTAGTAAACATAGCGTCTTGAGGTCCATCTTCCTTGATTCAAGGTACATTTTACCAATGGGGTTAGTGCTTATGTAGAATAATGTGGGTTCTGCTAAAAAAGTAATATCAATTCAGATAAGGAAAAAGGAAAAAAGGACAGAAACAAAAAAGGAAAAACAACAGAAAAAAGTAATATGGCAAGGACCATCTAATGTCATTAGATCCTGCTAATATCAAAGATTCAGTAGAAAAGATCATACATATTCAGATCTGTTATAAGAATCACACTACAAAGAATAATTCATTATATAAATAACGGCCAGAAGAATCTTTCATTACCATATAACCTGACTTGAAAATCATAACCCCAAGGGAAAATTCACGAAAAACACAATTAACCTCACATTGCTAAGTAGTTTCTCCTCAGTATTTCTTAGTTATTGACAGAAAAATTCCACTGATTTTTACAGACGACTGGAGATAGATATCACTGCACTATCCAGTATCATAGGTCAAGAGCAGAAGGCTCTCAGAAGTTCTGATCGATAAGGTAGTCACCAAGCCTCTCCACAATCATGTTGCATTCACCCGGAGTTACAGGGTCATCATAAATGCCAAAGACCAGGGCACAGTTGGTTTTCTTGATGGTCACTCCTCCAGCTCCCTGCCAGTTGTGAAAACAGATCAGGCCATAGCTTTCAAGTCAATAAGACAGCATGTGGGAAGGGCATGAAAGGGGGCATATAAATTTTCATATTGAATGGATACCAAATGTCAAGATAAACATATGTTTTAAGTCACAAATACCTTCCACGATTGAATTAGCAGTAGCTTGTGGATTTTCCTGCTCATTATTATTTTATCCCATCAAAACCCATTTATGTTCAGCCAAATTTGACCTCTTAAGAAACATGCAGGGCAAAGACCATTATGGAAGCAAAACAATCACAAACTCACAGAACCATTTAAACTACTTGTTAGCATTAAATGTCAAATATCCTTCTCATTAAAATTCATTCCTGACAGATATATAGAGGATTTTTGGTCCAAATTTCTTAATAATTTTGAGTTCTGATGTCGATTTAACAGTATCACATATTTTTGGAGGCTTCCGGATTCATCTGCAGCAAGTTTTTCTTCTAAGATTGATTTCACAGTAACACATATTTGTAGAGGATTCTGGATTCACCTGCATGTTAAGTTTTTCTTTCCATATTTGTTAATGTTACCATAGAATCTCACTATCTTCATCAATATCAAAAGCTAATAGTTCTTCCCAAGAAAACTTGCTTATACCCTAAAGGGGTTGGAATATAATAGCTGGGAAGCAAACCCACCAATTCGATGCTGTAAGTGAACTACGAGTTGCAAACCTGCATTATTAATGCTTATCAAATACAGTATTCCCTCCGTAGCATACATTTGGGAGTGTTCTCTCTTTTCCCTCTCCTTAAGAATATAGAATACATGCTAGTTACATATTTTGTCAGAAACGAGAAAGTTTGCATGCCAATGTAGTACTCCCTCAGGGTTACACATCTTTTACACCCTTAAACAGCCGTAACAGAGAGAATGCTCCCAACTCACCACTTCGGACATTTGAGCCCTGCTCACGGTCAGGGAATTGCCAATCGTACCACTTGAATGTGCATTGGATTTTGTATGCCATTCACTCTGTCGATCTACACCAGATGCCAGCACTCAATCATGATGGTATTCAGAATTGAAACCATTGGGCTCTGTTCATGGGTATAGGCTGATTTTTCCTATGATTAGATCTATCCTCAATGATCAGCATCACCTGCCCTCTAACAATTGGTGCATGTAACCTGCTAAATAATGTTTATGTAGCTGAGCCTTAAACTAGAGTATCCTAAAGGGTGGGTTAAAATTAGAGCCTTGAGCCTCTAATAATTCAATGCTCTATGATGATCCTAGTGCTAGCATAATTCACATATCCTAATATCTAACAACATTGATGGGCCATGGATCTACCGAAGTTTTTGCCTGCAGATAGGTAATTCCATATCCAAAGACAGATCAATTCCCTTGTTCTTGTCCTATCAATTCTCTGAGAAACATAATCTTAATCATAAGTAAAAACAACTTTACAATCCTAATCACGGTACCCTATGATTCATAGAAAACAACCAACAAGCTAGACGATCCTTATTCATCAGTTGTACCATAAAAAATCATTATAGCAACACTCAGAAAACAGTTCATCATCCTTAAGATCCTAACCACTGATTTCCATTCTCTAGGATAGTTTGTAATTAAATTGTGCAAGATACCGCATCCAATGCCCCCTATACCAAGGCTGTTCCACAAGGAAAATTCACCATTAAAAAATGAAATTCGAAAGAAAATGATATTAGCTCGTTATTGGTTACTAGTCTTTTTTCCCCTAGACCGAGGTTGTTAGACAAGGAAAATTCACCAGTGAAAAGGAATACAGAAGGATCTCAGACTAGCTGCATTAATTAGTATCCACTTTCTTTTCCCCTATACTGATGTTGTTCCACAAGGAAAGTTCACCAATAAAAAGAAAGTCAAAAGGATTCAAGACTACTGCACTATTGGGTACCCACCTTCTTTCCTCTAATGACAGCACCAGGCTCCCCTTGAATGACCATGTACTTGGTTCCCCCGATGTGCAGACCCGTAGGAGCAAGGGTTCCAGGTTCAGCAAAATCATTCATTATGGCGGTCGCCTCATCAACCTTAAGCTGCAAAATTTCCACAAACCTCAATCAGAATAAAACACATAAAATCTAATTGAACCTAAAGCTAGTACGTTTTAAAAATTGCAACCTAAACTTCTTACAGTTAAAACTAATGCATAGACAATTTTAAAATCTAGACTTCTGATCCTGATGATGAATCATATGGGTAATACCAAAATCTACACTTTTGATCTTTGATGATGAACAAGACAAAGGGTAATTCCAAAATCCAGATTCATGATCTAATAATGAATAACACAGATGGTAATTTCAAAATCAGAACTTTGATCCGGACAATGAATCACAGGAGATAATTCCAAAATCGGGACTTTTCGATCCTACCTGAGGGAAAGAAGCGCTAGCAGCCCAGGGGCTGCCATCATGGCCATAGATGGCAGCTGCAGATAGTCGATTGCCATTAGAGATCTCGCACATCAAGTGGTCGTCAACATATGTCTGCCAAGACATGATGCTAAGCTTACACAAACACAAACAATTACACAGGGTTGTTGCTGTGACTGTTGCTAATGCTAATTACTATTTTTCTTCTCTCATTGAGTGGAAGGGAGTTGTTGCCTATTTAAGTTACTCTCCTCTGCCACCTTCTGAGGTCCATGACCCGCTGCTTAATTGGATCTGAATGTGTTTTGGAGTCCGCCATTTTTTAACCCAATAAAAAATCTAACCTAAAAATCTAAGTTGAACAAGTACCAACTTTGAATGGTTAGTTTATTGTGGGTCCCAGTAAACTAAACTTTCCAATAGGGCCCCCATGGTTTATTCCTTTTGTGAATAATTGATGGGTTGGTCAATTATCTTTTAGAAACTACAGCTATAGTGTCACAGCTGTGTAAGCTTTTTTAAGAAATAGATAGACAAAAATTACTATTGTATACAAATTTCCATAGAAAAGTTTTCATGGTTTCCCACATCACACATGTAGAACAACATGATACAATAAGATCTAAATAATAATTAGAAAGGTCTAAATAAAGTAATAAGTGGATTTTATTGTATATTGAGGCTGAAATAACTTGGAGTTGAGTTGGCAAGAATTCAACCATCGTTGTTAATTTCAAGATATTATTAGGAAAGTGAACTTTTATACAGGTATTTGTTTTCCAAGTTTATTGAATTATGTAATATGATAATTTAGTATAATTTAATTATATGGATTTGAATCAATTTTTATTAACATATTTTATTACAATGATTTATTATTATCATGTGCAATTTATTAAATTTAGTAATTTAAATTATTATTATTTTATTCAACTTAATATACAAGTTTAAATGATAGAATATTGTGTAATTTTAAAACTTAAATTTTTTTTTTTTTTTAGACTGCAGGAATCGGGTAGCACGACCCCCTATAAATTGCAGGTTCGCCTGGTAAACTTTTTTAACGTGACCAGCGGCGCTGGTGCGACACGCCCTCCAGTACCACGGGGGTGGGGGAGACTAGAACTTGTGACCAACCTCCTGCTACAGGAAAGATTTAGCCAACCAAGCTAGGGCCCCAACCCCTTTAAAACTTAAATATTCAAATAAAATGAATTTAACAAATAAATTTGTGGAAAAATCAAGAAGGGGGAAAATTAGTTGTTAGTAGCAATTACACATTTACCAAAATATTATTAATTAGAAAAGAACAAATACATAGAAAAAACACAACTTCTAACTACTCTACTGTCTCCTCTCCTATAATTAGGTTTCTCTCAATTCAATCATTACCCATACTCATAGTCCTACAATAATGCTATCCAACCTCTTTATGCCCTTATATATTTGTTGGGATGCACTCCTTGTGCACTAGAAGGTCTTGTAAGCACCCAAAATTGCATGGGTCAACATACACATCCAATAATGATTTGATGGTCTAGCTCTGCTCCTTTCTCCTCATAACCTTTTTTCCTTGATGGAATCTCTCTTAATACATCTTAGTATCCTTCATCTAGTGTTCTTCACCTTTGTTTTTAATCCTTTTGGTCTACCGGGCCTCTTTATCATCCAAAATTCTAGATATTTGCCTTAAGTTGAAGGGGTGTCTAACAGACCTTTGGATCACTTGAGTGATCCATGTTACATAGTAGGGTCATTTGGGACCAACACTAGTAAGAGGCGTGACCCATATCATGACAAAAATGACCCTAGTATCTTTTGGCATGGTCACAAGTTATTCAAATTTACTTGTTTTCTCTATTTTCCTTCCAAAAACTCAATTTTTTTGGTAGGAGATAGTATGTTTTCTTTCCTACTTTAAAGCTAATCTTTTATTCTCTTTGTTATTTGAAATTTCCTCTATGCCTCTTTGCTTTCCCTATATAAACCATCTTCTCTCATTCACAAGGGAGGTGTAGAGGAGGGGGACCGAACACTTAGGACCCTAGGTCACACGAGGATCTAGAATGATTAGATGCCTGAATCTACCTCACACTAAGGATTGTTTAAGGAAAGTTTAATGTTTTAGGAGGATGAAAAGGAAGGGCTATTGATCTGCCACTATCCTTTTATCAACATGAGAGGTTTAGTGAACCAAATGAGCTAATTATCGAGTCAAAACTGAGATCTTGATAGCTCTCTACCAGAGGACCTCCGTGTAGGAGACAGACGATAGTGTAGCAGGTTGGCATCCCGGTCAAGTGTTGGTATTCGTATAGATAGAGAGTACAAAATACAGTTAAGACTTAGCAAAGAACTAACTACACTCTGATAAATAGAATTTTATATAATGATAGAAAGCATGAAGGAACTAAAGTACTAGGAAAGTAAGAAGAATACTCTAACTTAAGAAGAGAAGTTGACAAGAGTGAAAGGTGGTAGAAAATCGAACTCATGATTGGTCCAACCTCCTGCAAGCTCTACATGAACGCAAAACCTACACACAGTAGAATGGGAAAAAATGTTGGGGCTATTTCGGGGCTTGCTACAGTCAAACCCCTATTTTGGTGTTCCCACCTCCATGGATAACCGGAATAGCCACGAGATAGAAAATGTGATAAAGAAAAGAATGAAAGAGAGTACAAACAAGCAATGGTAACTATGCTATACTACGAAATCAAATGATAATGCTAAAAAAAGTCAATATCACCTCCCAAACAAGGTGCCCTCAAGCACGTGAAGGGAGATGTGAGATCACAAGCCTATAAGTGCCACCGTTGTTGCAACAATGAGAGTGAAATCCGACAGAGTAATGCCTTCAAGCTTCAACAATGGTGAAAAATGGAATGTGTAACTGTAAGTGTGATGGAGAAAATATGTAGAAGTGAGAAGAAGATCAAGTGAATTAATGGAAGAGAAATTTGAAGGTGAAATGAAGGGAAGTAAGCCCTTTGAGGTCGGTCAAGAGGCGCAAGAACATTACACTACATCGCCAATGGTGAGTTGTAATGCCCCTATAGATTCCAAAGGCGAGAATCCTGTTAGGACGTTAGCACACCACACAAAAATTTGCTTGTCATGCTAGCATCCTCGACAAAAATTCACCCGCCAACACTACAAAAAAATTCCAAGTGGGTGGAAGCGAAATGGATGAAGAGGAAAAGCATCGTCAGGTTTAATTTTTCTAAGGTGAGGGGATGTAAATGGGGAATCTGCAAGGGGTGCAAATTCACTCCATTACATTTTCCCCACTTTAGTGAGCATATGTGCGACCAGATGCAACATAAAGTAGATCAAAAGAGTTTAGAAATGTATACCTGAGCCATTGAGGAAGTAGACCGCAATCTAACTTACTTGACAACACATGAAGAAGAGATGGCTCCATAGGTCCTTGAACCCAAGGAGAGTTGAACAAAATGTGTCACAAATCCATAGACCTACAGAAGGTGAACAAAAATATCTATAGGTCCTTGGAGCTACAAAGTTGAACAAAGAGATCCCACAGGATGTAAGTGCTTCACAGGTCCTCAAACCTGTAAAGGAGGCGCCCCTAGGTGCTCAATCCTGAAGGAACCTAGATGTAAGAGGCTCTATAGAGTCTGATCAAAAAGAAACTTCATAGGCACACCTGTAAAGCAACATGTTAATCCGTAGAAAAAACATATTAGATTCAAAAATAAGCCATGTAGGTAGACAAGCAGAAAATCACACAGATAATCAGCAATTGAAGAGCTTTCAAAGGGGTATCTCAAGAACCCTTCAAAAGAAAGGGGGTCCATTCGAGGGACGCTCAATCTGAAAGTGATAACATTTTTTTGAAAAAAGAGAATATTTTTCACTAATGATTCTAGCATCAAGGAATCCTTCTGAAAGATCCATTTTATCATGGAATTCAACATAAGGAATGTTCCCTCACAAGGGAAAGTCCAGATTTTATCTTATGAATCTGAGATGAAGGAAAAATTTGTCTAGGAATCCATGTTGAAGAATATAATTTTTGAAAAATATTTTGAAAAAAGAAAAAAGAAATTTTCAAGAAGAGATTTGTTGGCCATCAAATGAATCTTTTGAAAATCGATGCAGTGTGATAGACCCCCCTTAGGATGGTGCATACCAAACGCAAAGGAAAGTGACATCCTGAGGAGAGAAAAGCAAGAATGAAAGTGATGTTGTGGCCCGCGGAACATGACAAGATGTAACCATGGTAATGTTGTTGCACACATGAGGGACAACACGTGAGCATCACAACATCACAAAGCAAGAAAAGAAAAAAGAAAGGATAAACCATGACATAACAAACAAGAGACAGGGGGATTTGATATTTCGGGGTCAAAGTTGCTCATAAATGTAGATAGATAAGTATAATAATATATAAATGAACTGTCATCAACCTCCTACTATATCGGACCATGTGAAGAAAGGCACGTGAAAAAAAATGAATTTTTTTTTTGGGTCAACATGGAAGGGAGGCCTAAATGCCCCCAACACTTTGCATTGTCCCCAATTGTCGAAAGTCAGAGTATAACAAATAGAAGAATGATGTGACAAATAGAAGAAGTTTTACGACACAAAAACACTCCTATATCCAAGCACCTACAACGGTGACAAGGGTCATCCAGGAACATATAAAACAAGCATAGGGGAACACAACACACACATTCTAATCTATAGATAAAGAAGAGGTTCCTGTTAGTCCTCATCAACCAAGAGGTCATCATTCTCCCAATCTAGATCACTGTAAAGGAAGGGTGGATGAGCCTGCAAGGGAAAAATATCAAGGGGGTACCCTCTGACTCTCCTGCAACAAGAGCCAAGGAAGAGGGCCCCTCAAGTTCCTCTCCACTCAGTTCCTATGAGGTGAATGTTAGTGATTTCACAAAGATCATCAATAGAGCTGGGACATCATCCACATAATTGAACATGTAATTTATAGGGGTTCCATGTGTCAACTCAGTAGGTAATGGAGGAGGCACCCGAGATCCACTGCTAGCCTCACCAAAAGATTCGGGAGCAGTGACAAACTCTGTGGATGTCAAAGATTCCTTTGTCACTAGGATGATGCAAGCCAACATAGAACCAACCTCCGAAGAAGAACCCTTATTTTGACCCCCATTGCAAGCGGGGTTGTCCTCCATCTTTCGCTTCATAGGAGGATGTGAGATCCCCACAGATGAAGCAAAGGGAAAGGAGGAAGAGGAGAAAACCGTGATAGACACCACTGAGGTGTTCGACATGTCCATGGGTTTTGAAAAAGGTGGAATCTGGAAGGGACATCAGAAGGGGAGGCTCAACCGAAAGAGTAATGAATACATGCACCTTCTTTAGGTGAGGATTATTCATGCTCATAGGGGGAGCCGAAAGAAAGATTGAGGTGAAGGGAATTGAAGCAGGAGGGGTAGAAGAGGAGGACATAATAGAAGATGCTGAAGGAGGAGCTGTTGACTCCCCTTCCTTCTTCTGCAGGGCGGCCTATTCAGTGGCCAGATCCTTCCTCTAACACTTGCACTCATGCGCAAGGTGGTTTCTACGACTCCAAGAGATAGAGGTTGTAGATTAAGAAGGGATAGAAGGTTCCTATTTAGCCATCAAAGTATCTATCATAGCCATTTCTAATGGAGAGAGCACCTCCTAGATGGGAACATGAAGGAGAGATGGAGAGGTAGATGCAACAACAGAAGGGGGAGAACACTCGAGCACCTCAGCATTAGGCCTCTTCCCATTCACTACCTTAGAGGTAGGAGCAGTAGGAGGCCGAGACATAGAAGATGCTCCACGGGGACCCTTCTCCTTACAATACAAAATGGGTCGAGGCATCGTGGGTAATACAAGAAGTTCAAACACCTAATGCTTGGCCTTCTGCCAAGCGGGCACCATCAGATTCCCTAAGAGATGCATAGGAGCAGAAGTTGATGATGCCATAGCAAGATGGGAGGAAGCAATAGGTGGAATAATAGAGGAAGAGGAAGAAGATCCCTAAGTAGAATTCTCCTCCTCCTCCTTTTTTCAAGCAGTAGAAGCAGCCTCATGCTATGCCATCATGGAAGCCCTATGTGAAATGGCATAGGGAGAAGGAGGGTAGTTAACCTTTGGTGTTATGCCCCCATTTGTGTATTACACATAGGTTCAATACAATAGGTTTGTCTTGGGAGGGAGTGGACCAACAGGAGAATGCCAAAAGTGATCAAGTGAGTAGCCCCCACATGCCACCATTAGCTTGTAACTGGTGTCGTGGACTACATGCACAAAGCCCTCATGAGAAAACTTCAGGAACTTATAGATTATCAAGGGAACTACATTCTTGGAAACTAGCTAGGGAATGCCTAGTTTCACTCTAAACAATTCAGACCCTAGGATGATATCAAAGAGTGCATTCACAGTCCTAGGCCCAACTAGGACTGACAAGGTGATAGAACTGCTGAGAGGGATAGAAAGCCCATCGTGTGTATGTATAGTGCTTCTAGACTCATCACATCCATCCTTATGTAAATATTTTATCAACATGATCTCCTCTGTAATGACATTCACCCAACATGTAGGGTCAATGAGAACACTAGTTACAATATTCCCATTGATGCGCACGAAAATGTACAAAGGGATGGTTCTCTATTAGATTTCATTGACAAATCCTACGAGGCAAATTTTATAGTAGGAGATATGCTCGTAGGTTGTGCAGATGGGATGGGTAGATGTAGGAAGGGAGCCATATCTTACGTACATAATTTTCACTAAAGCCCCCAAGAGTTCAACAAATAGAAGGTGACCTATTCAAGGTTTCGTCCCACAACGCTTAGGAATTCTTCCAACTATGCCACTAGGGGTTGTAGGTTGGGTTGTAGGTCTAGGTGCCTTGCAATGCACACACCCACAACACTCCTAGAATACGAGGGAAGAGTATTTCAGCATTGTCGTATGAAACCAGAACAATTCACGTCGAGTTCACAAAAATATAGAGGGGGATTGAATGCTCAAGACCCTACATCACGAGATGGTCTAGAATGATTATCTACCCTGATCTACCTCATGCTGAGGATTTTTTAAGGCAATTTTAATGTTTTAGGAAGATGAAAAGGAAGGGCTATTGATATGCCACTGTCCTTCTATCAACCTAAGAGGTTTAGGGAAGCAAATGAGCTAATTCTTGAGTCAAAACTAAGATCCCGATAACTCTTTGCCAGAGGACCCCAACATAGGAGACAAATGACAACATGACGCGCTGGCATCCCAGTTGGGCGTTGGCATTAGTACAAATAGAGAGTACATAATACAATTAAGACTTAGCATATAACTAACTACAATTTGATAAATAAATTTTTATATAACAACAAAAAGCATGAAGGAGTTAAAGTAATAGGAAAGCAAGAAGAATAATCTGACTTAAAAAGAGAAGTTGACAAGAGTGAAAGGTGGTAGAAAATCAAACTCACAATTGGTCTAGCCTCCCACGAGCTCCACATGAACGCAAAACCTACACACAATAGAATGAGGAAAAATGAATGAGGAAACATGTTTGGGCTGTTTTGAGGCTTGCCGCAGTAAAACCCCCATTTCGGTGTTCCCACCTCCACAAACAACCAAAATAGCCACAAGATAGAAAATGTGATAAAGAAAAGGATGGAAGAGAGTACAACTAAGCAATGGTAACTATGCTATACTACGAAATCAAATGAAAATGCTAAACAAAGTGGATATCACCTCCCAAAGGTGCCCTCAAGAACGTGAACGTAGATGCGAGCTTGCAAGCCTGTAAGTGCCACCATTGTCGCAACAATGAGAATGAAATCCGATAGTGTAGTTCCTTTGAGCTTCAATAATGGTAAAAAATGGAATGTGTAATAGCAAGTGTGAGAGAAAATGTGTAGAAGTGAGAAGAATATCAAGTGAATGAATGAAAGAGAAATTTGAAGGTGAAATGGAGGGAAGGAAGCCATTTGAGGTCAGTCAAGAGGTGCAGGAATGTTACATTGCATCGCCAATGGTGAGTTGTAATGCCCCTACAGATTCCAAAGGCGAGAATTCTATCAAGATGACAGCGCGCTACACTAGCATCCCCAACAAAAATTCCCCCACTGACACTACGAATAGCTGCCAAGTGGGTGGAAGCAAAATGGATGAAGTGGAAAAGCATCGTCGGGTTTAATTTTTCTAAGGTGAGGGGGTTGCAAATGGGGAATTTACAAGGGGTGCAAATTCACTCCATTATAGGAGGATAATTTTTGCATACACGATCTTTAAGTCATTTGAAAGAATCTTTTCTCCCCATAGGATAGAAGGATTGTTAGGCTACCTTTGCAACTCTTTGTGAAAAACTCTATATCCTCACTTTTTAGAATTCAATCATCTTTAGAAGATTGCACACCTCACTACAAAGTTCAATTCCAAATGCTCATATACAGGCTCTTCCCTCACCCATATAATACAAGAAGCTATTGTTATCTTCCTCATTAATCCCAATCTCCCATTTCCATCAAACAAAATACCCCAAGGTTGTAACATCCCCATTGTTCTACCTGGTAATTTTACTATGTTTTACCCACAAGTGAATAGTTTATGCATCTAACATTATGAACAATGAAAATTTTCTTTTATTTTGAATAATAAATGCACCATTTGAAACATAACCTTTCCAAACTTTTCCATTGCACAATCAAATAATCATTTCATGAATAAAAGTAATGATTTCACTTTACATATATTCAATACAATATTTCACATTTACAAATTCCATAGAGATGGATACATGATTACATACATAGCTTCAACAAGCTTACATGAACTAGAATTAAAAATGGTTCATAATGTCCTCCAAATCTTGGTTTCCAATTGCGTGAGGAGAAGCATCACTCAAACACTTTTCTGCCAACCATGGATTTACTGCATCCCCCACACATCTTCCAAACTTGGTGAGATGGCCCTTCTCTTTGAGAAAGAGATTGGTTTGGTAACCTTATAATTCCTTAGCCTTTTTTGAGCATGGTGATGTGTCCTACATAACTAGAGCTACCATACTATGGCTACAACTACATATATGATATACCCAGCCTAGTATGTAAATTGGATCATAGTGAACAAACAGTGTAAATAGTGGCTACTTACACTATTTTGACCAAAGATTATCACCAAGTACTTTGAGTGAGGTTCATCTATTTCACCACCTTCATTGCTAAATTTGATTTGACCATTAGTACTCTATACATAGGTTATCCCCTTTCACATGGATTATCCTGACCTCGGAAATAACCTCCTAATAACTCATATTTAAATGTCATTGCTACTAGCATCTCAAAGCAACTTTATTTGTGCTATGTACTATTGTGCACTATTTGCACACACGCCCCACTAGAGGCAGGGATCCTCTTTTCTCCTTTGCATCTGACAATTTTCGGTGTTGTTCTGCTTGAAGGGATCTAAGTGCCTGGTTTGATTCATTGCATTTATTGCCTAAGGTTCTTGAGATTAATTTATTTTCCCAATCTTGTTGATGTTATCTTGGTAAATGGAATTGTCAGTCACTATGACTATCCTCATTTTTGCATAACTATGTGAGAAAGATGGTTTATATACATTCATGAATTTTAGGTCTAGTGTGTTGGCACTTCACCTCTTTAGTCTCAAGTCTGACTCCCTTGCAAGTTGAGTTTGTAAGTTGAACTATCCTGTGTAAATCAGTTGCTTTTGGTTTTTGGCATCATTTCATACATCTGCTCTGCACATGTCATTGCTCTTTGATTTTGGGCATCATTGGATTGATTGTTCATTTGAAAATGAAATGTGGAATTTGATGATTATGGAATTAGTGGGAATTTGTATCTGCACTAATCATATTTTGCAGGCCGCGTGAGTGCAATTTGTTAGTCTCAAGAGAGAGGAAAAGAATGTGTATTTTTATTTGAAATGGGGATAGATTTTGGAAATGAAATGTACAATGGTTGAATTGGTTCTAAATTTTATAGGCTAATTTTCTTTTGAAATATAAAATATGTCCGAACAGAGCATTACAAATCTGAGATCACTTGGAGGTATGGTGGATTGGGTAAATTGCATAGTATGGACATGTTTTCATAAGCATTGCAAGGTGTTTAGAGAAATTGGGAACAAAAAATGGAGGTGCTTGAACCATTGGAGGAGTCTGAGAAAGTTTAAATGCATCCATTTACTCACAAGCCAGGAGAATTAAGACAAATATTACATCGGCTTGGGAAATCCGCCAACCTCTGGATTACGTGAAAAGATTACGTTTCAGAAAATCCAAATCATGCCAGATTCTTTGAAGATTAGTTCTTTTGGAGAATCCGCCTAGGGGCGGATTCCCCAAATTCCATCCCTATTCAGAATACCTGAGAGACAAAAATTTGTGAAGAACAAAAGGTGGTGACGATCCTAAAGTTAAACATATAGTGTGAAACCTACAGGAGTGCATAATTTCAGAGAATTCTTGTGAGTGTAAAATCAATGAGAAACATAAATTTACAAATTTGTAAGTATGGGAAATCCGTGATGATTGGTGAAATGTTATGAAAATACAAACATTCAAGAGGTGCTTAAATACACGCACTGCATGGAGTATTTGTATCACAACAATGATAACCTTTGAATTCGCGCAAGCCATTTAATTGGAGGCAACAATTGAAGACCCGCAACATTTGGGCATGTAGGAATTTTAAATGGAATATATGAAGTAGATATGTGACCTCGAAAAATTGATGTACTCACCTTATGTAATGAGTAAAGTCAGCAAAGGAAGGAAGCGGGCTCACAGATATACCTAAGAGGATAACACTGCATAATAAGGCGTCAATGTTTAAGAGAAACCAATAGTGGTATCATGCAGTTATAACAACGATTGGAGTTGGTAAATATGTAAAATCCATCAAGGTTGAAGTAAGTTCCTATCAACATCATGAAGCAATGGAAGGTTAGGTGATCTCAGAGAATTTGAACACAACCAGAATTCCCAAAGGAATAAAGGTTCGAAGAATCCAGACATAGTCGAATTCCCTGAGAAGGGTAAATCCCCAAAACAACAAAATTCATGTGAAAGCAGTGAAAGTCTTGGGTGATCCACAATAAGTTAGATTCCACAAAGAAGAAGAATCCCCGAGGAATTTGAAATGGCTAGACTCGAAAGTTTTAATGGTACAAGTCTATGGTTGGTGAAATTACAAAAATCATGGAATTTTGATTAGAATCGAATGCTGTTAAGGTGGTCTCCAGTAATGAAGGAAGCATGGGTTGAATAATGAATAAGATTGTTCTATTGAAACAATGACTATAGTTATCTTACTAGTGACAAGATTATCCTTCCCGAATTGGAGCTTGTGAGAACTATGATAGTGTTCGCAGCAAACAATCATTGAAATTAAAGATGGAGATTAGAGGCTAAACACTTGGGAATTCTGTGAGCTTTAAGAATCTAGGAAAATGATAAGTTCAAAGAAAAGGTAATGAGAGTGGCCAGACCTTTATTGATACCTTGGAAAAGTCTAATTTTGGCCTCTAATATGCTGATTGACTGTCGCCTGGGAATAAATAATGAATTATTGTCTATATCAAATCTTGGAGATCATCATGAGTTTTGATTGTGAATCTGAAGGCTTTAGGTCAAACTGTTGAAAGTATGTCGTTCTGAGGAATCCCTTGATCCAAGAGAGTGGATGGGGAATGTAGGTTTAGATGACCAGTAGTCATGCTAAGGGAAAATTGAGAAGATAAAGTGGCAATGTAATTCATAATTTAAGTTGCAGGAAGGGGAATTGGATTTCAAGACTAAGAATAAAAGGAGCTCATGGGTTTGTGTGATTAGTAGGGTGGTGTGGTACATCCCATTTTAAAAGTAATGAATGGTGTTCAAAGACCGAAGCTTAAGATATCAAAATTACTTATTAGTGGGCCATCATGGTGAAATTATGACAATTTATGTGGTTCTCTCAGGGGAAGGCTTTTAAAGGGTTATATTTTAAGCATCAGGGGTTGCATCTCTATTTAATTGCTTGATGTGTGCGTAAGCTTACTTATATTTATTTTTATGTCTTACAGGGATATTTTAATGTGTGTACCAATTGGAGATTGCTATAGAAGGTTATCTTGAGAAGAAAGTCAAGGATTCACCCACATATGAAAATGTGCTCATGAAAGGGTGAAATGCTTAAACCATCCAACCACCTACATATGGAAGTGTGTCCGAAGGTGGTGGGCTATTTATTTCTCATTTGCTCCATGATGTGCCTAAATTTTTTGATTGGATGATGATGTACCATGATTGGCTAAACCTAATGTAACTACCTAATGGTTCTGGAGATGCAATATGAGCCATTGGATTGATTTAATCTTAGCCATTGAAATTGTAAAGAAAAATCTATAAAAGGCCGAGCCTTCTCATTTGTAAAGGGTTAGAACTTGAGTTAGAAAGCCAAAATTGGCTAAGTTAGGAGAAGTTAGTAGCTGTAGGAGAGGAGAGAGAAGGAAAACTATTATGTAAATTTTGGAGAAACTAATCCAATTGAGTTGTTGATTTGGAAAACTTTCTTTCAGCTTTAACAACCTTATGGTTTCTTGTTCTTGATTCTTATTGTTATATGTTAGATGTTAGATTTCAATTGTTTTACAATGATGGTGAAATGCGAATGATGTTCGATCAATCTCCGGTCCATACTTTTAGCAATTTTTTGATTGTAAGTTGTTGTGTAAAGTTAGTTTGGGCCCTATTTTGTGCTAAGTTCAACTATGAATGATTGTTTACATTGTGCTAGTTATTGGGTATGTGGATGAATGTTCATAGTCTGAAAATATTTTAGTTTCCTTAGAATATTGCACCATTTTTGTGTAGTTGTGGGCTTGTCCTTGATCAAGCAGAGATTGGTTTTATTGGGGATCTATCCATTTGCAACATTCATCATTGTTGTGATTGACCTTAGGAATTAGTTTAGATATCCCTCAGACCCTTTATCCTTTTGATCTTTCTTTTAAATCTGGGTTAGTTTTAGGATTGAAGGCATCACCACACTGCCATATTTAATGACAAAGTACTTCCAACATTGTTCATTTGTAAGGCCCCTTGTGATTACCAACATTTTCACATTTATCACTGAGTTGTTTATGTATTGTCAAGATCTGGCATTAGAGACCTTGGGGTTATCTCTTGAGGCTTGCTGATAGAGATTTACCTTTGAAGAGAGATAGGATATCATATTCTGTTTGAGTTGTTGTGCAAAAAACACCATCAACACGTACCTATAGTATTGACATACTACATATAGTACTAACAATCTACGTATAGTACAAATATAATATAATTGTATAAATTCCAATATAGTATTTATATCTGTATAAGGAGAAACCAAATAGAATGGTTTCACAAATACAAGAAAAAATCATGAAAACATGCAAGCATTGTAAGGAAACTTGCAGCTATATAATGACAATTTCCACATAACCCAAATTTGAAAACATGCAAATAAATGCTCAAAATCAACATGCAAGAGAATAGACAACATACCCATGAAAGATGACATAAGATATATCCTAGGAAAACCCTCAAAAGGGAAAAACCCAGCCTCCAAAAGCATCCACACTCCATGTATTATTCGACAATGAAACCCATTACAATACATTTGTAGAGACTCCATGAACACTTCTGAAGCACAAGCTATCCATGCATTCTATGTGACCAAGCATGAATCCACACATCCCATGCCATGCTTCAAACCTTCACACATGCACAAGCTCAACCTGCTAACTTGCAATAATCTCTCCAACCCTAAACAACTACCCTTGTGGTTTCTTTTATAGAAGCAAGCTCCCACAAAACCACTAAATGGTATTACATAAACCATGTACCCAAAACCATGAACTTACAATCATGTGACTCCACATTTAATATTGGGTACTTTATTATATTTCATTTTTCCCCAGTATTAAATAATTACATTTTACAATTAAGTCCCAATGTTACATACAACATAAAGTGACCCCAACATTATAACTCCTAGTGATGCACGTCCATCTAGGTACCCCTAGGTGCACCACACACATAATAATAAATTAAATATTATAAGCATTATGCAAGGTGTACAACACCTAATTCTAACAATCTCCCACTTGTTGTATACATTGCATAATGGGGTAACAAGTAAGCTCAAACATCAAGATAACAAACTCCATAGGCAACATGTACCATCTTGGAATCCAAGTGCTCCATGTGCTCCATCAAGATACATGTAACAAGAACCAAGGTGACCACCATCTCATCCATGAATGCTCTCATCCTCCACCATGCCAATGCACTAAGATAAGAAAACATCCAAAGAGATGTCACACTAACTATCACAAAGAAGCATAATCTTGCCTCAAACCAATATCTCAAAACACAAACACTCAATCCAAAGATAATGAATATGCACCAGTAGCTATCAAGAATAAATCACCATAGCTGAAATGACATCCACAAAAAATTCCAAAACATCCAACTATCCATACCTCCTAGGTATACATAACATAGTAAACTCATTCCATCACATATCCACCCATAAACCACAATAACAAACTCCATGTGCAAACCTGTCAAAGAGTGACATACACATCCAGGAGCTCCCACTGCATGGGCAATGTCCAGATGAATGCAAACCTGGAATGAGCGCATTCAACGTGTCACTTCATTAACATTCTAGAAAGAAGGCACCATCACAAGTGATCAAGGCATACCAAGTCTACTAACAACATCACATAGAAGTAAACATGTAGTACCAAGGAACATCCACAATGCTATGCAAAACCTGCAAACCAAACACCTGTGGCATGTCCTCCTACACACACCTTTGAATGCCAACTGTGTCAAGTATGATCTCCTCCACAACACCCCATAACAAAAATCCATAACAACATCCAACCGTCCAATCACCAAGATCAAACATAACATATGTATCATGTAACTAATTATGGATGTAAGCATCTCAAAACAAGAAGATCAAACTCATTGTAACCATTCCCAAACCAAGGAAATCAACCCAATAAACCATCTCCTAAACCCAACATGTACAAGGAGATAAACATGCCAACACTCCTCAAATGAACCCTCCAGAACCAAATACCCATGGCTCAAGATCCATATCCATGAGAAGACAAATCATAAACATAATACACTTGAAAGAAAAATGGGCAATACCTCTCAAGGGAACCATCTAGTAGACCAAGAGTGGGGAATGAGAATGCTCCTACAGGATATCCAAGTCATCATGACTCAAGCAAGAACACTCTCCTCATCGGTCCATGTTGAACTCACGTCCAACCAAGGTGTAGGCTCCTCAGACTTCTTGCTAAAATCTCATCAATA
The DNA here is from genome assembly GCA_007258455.2 of Sequoia sempervirens. Classification (NCBI taxonomy): domain Eukaryota; kingdom Viridiplantae; phylum Streptophyta; class Pinopsida; order Cupressales; family Cupressaceae; genus Sequoia; species Sequoia sempervirens. Next base: position 2,811 of record VDFB02261983.1, on the reverse strand, counting down.
GTAACCATCTCAAAATCATGTCTCTAACCAAAGAGAACTCCAACCTCACCTAAGTCTCCATGTATCCATGAGCACTTGTAACCAATCAATCCATGCTAAAATCCAAGCAAATGATCAAAGTACTTAATACAAAGAGAACCAACCAAGATCAAAATCATAGCTCCAACTGCAGAATTAGGAACATAAACATGACACCATGATCTCACATCTTATCAAAAGAAGATTACATGCTCAAATCATCATAACATGTACCATGTCACAACTCTAAATCGGTAATCAAGAGTATACCATGACATAATAACAAAACCATCCTACAACCAAGGATCACCTGTCAAAAAACCAACAAGTCATAAACAATACCTCAACATCTCCAACACCTAATGTTAATGAACTCTCATTGTAGCACACACAATCTAAGAGCTCCTCCATGACACCAATCAACCCATACTGAAGACAACCATCCATAATCAACAATGGATCCACATCATTTCCAAATGCTCCCACTGAACCATGATACTGAGCAATCCCATGGCATCATAATGCACACAACCAACACCACATCATTGTCATAAGCTCACACCAAACCTGTGAATCCAAGCTCTTAATGAAAACATGATAACCATCCTCTAAAGCAAGAAGATACAACACTAAACCATCATAAACATATCCATCACCACCAATCCATCACTGTCACTAGCTCTTACTAAACCATGTAACCAAGCTATCCATGATATCGTGATACCAATCTCCTCAAACCAAGAAGATACACTGCCACAACCTGAATCAGGATCCAATCCAACACCACAAACAATGCACTTGCATAAACCATCATGACATGCCAAAGTCTCTAATCCACAAGAAACATCCATGACACCATGATCACCACCAAATGTACCAACACCTCAACCCAACCATGTCCACATATCTACATAATCATAGTCAACTACAAAGGTCTCATATCATGACTGTACCTAGTAATACCATCTCACTTCTCAACATGACATCAAAACCAACAAACCAAGTGACTAAACCAAGCCACAAAAACTGAACATGCATCAACACTAAAATATCAATGGGAAAAGACAACCCAAGTCCAAGTCATAAATGCAACAAGTAAGTATAGACCGCCTACAACATTGCACAACTTGTAGGTACAATAATGCAACATACAAATCCAACCATGTACTGATAACCATGTCAAACGAGAGAATAATTTGAGATATAAAACTAAGCATACAATGAATCCAATATCAAATCACCAAAATCTAATCATCCATAAGCTCATAATATCTTCATGGTCAAAGATACCCATAATCAGTTCAAGTGAGAAAAATAGAAAATAAACCGTGTCAAAATAACTCTAAACCTGATCCACTATGTAGTGCTTTGAACAAGCTTTTCGTTGACTATTCGAAGTCCAAAATCTGACTCTGTATGCAGCCGATATGCCCTCTCAAAGCTCAAAAAGAACACCTGACTTCCACCAAAAAAAATATTTTCAAAACTGCAAAATATGGAAAAATATTTGATACCATAGCATAGATCTCAAAAACAGCTTTCCAACGACTATGAGAAGTCAAAAAACCGACATCGTGAGTGAAAATTATGCCTCCTGAAATAAAACTGCTCCAATTAAACTATATATGCACCTTTCATGTGGACCCCACTTAATTATCCAAACGAATTTAATTTTTAATTTTTAAAAAAACTCCAAATTTATAGATCTGATCCATCATTCAAAAGCAACTTAATTTTTAATTTCAAAGTTTTAATACATGGTTGTGGGTGATTTAAGAATATTTAATTTAAACTTTTGGATTTTCTTTTCAGACTTAGGTATACGGCCACATATATTTCTAAAAGAATTCAAAGTTTTTTTACGACCTTAAAAAGAAAGGCCGACACACTTTACAAACTGGCATGGACTGATGCAGGGCGGGTACGGGTCCGCGGACCCCGTACCTTCATAACATTTTTTTTGTTTTCAATTTATTTTTAATAAAACTTTTGAAAGGCCGATTTTAACCTTTTTATTTATTTTTTTGATTTTTCATTTTGCAGGGACTTTTTAACCGACGGGCAAAATTTTATTTTCGGAATTTTTTTTAATATTTAATTTTTCTGACGACTGTACCGTCGATATCCGTACAATCAAACGGGGATATGGGTAATTTTTTTTTTCAGTAATTAAAATAAGTCAAATTATATGTCAAAATTCGTCTCTCGGCCAACCTGAATCCAACCATGAGGTCCATTTTGTCCTAAGAGGTCATTTATAAAATTTCCCTTACAAAACCCTCATTTGAATGTACAACCAAGAAACCCTATTTTGCCAAAAAATTTCACACCCCAAATATGCAAACAACCCATCAAAACATCAAACCCAAAACCCTCAGATTTGCAATAAAACACCTGCAAAACCCTCATATCTTGCCATTGTCTTTCATTCTCTCATGGAACTTAGGGTTATCCAATCCACAACCAATGCTCTAATACCACTTGTAAGGAAACTTGCAACCATATAATGACAATTTCCACATAACCCAAATTTGAAAACATGCAAATAAATGCTCAAAATCAATATGCAAGAGAATAGACAACATACCCATGATATATGACACAAGATATATCCTGGGAAAACCCTTAAGAAGGAAAAACCCAGCCTCCAAAAGTATCCACACTCCATATATTATTCAAAAATGAAACCCATTACAATACATCTATAGAGACTCTATGAACACTTTTGAAGCACAAACTATTCATGCATTTCATGTGACCAAACATGAATCCACACATCCCATGCCATGCTTC
>VDFB02261982.1:0-62955 GCA_007258455.2 Sequoia sempervirens | reverse complement strand
TCATTCATCCAGGAAAACCATCAAAATACCAAAAACATCCAAAATTTAGAAAAAACCAAAAGTCCAAACACAAGTCCCTTTTTATGGTTGTCATACACTCTCAAGTGAAATGAAAATAGATGGATCCCAAGTCTGATCATATGTACAACCCAACAAGTGATATCCACTTTGGTGCAACAACAGGTGATCACACAAATTCATGAAATCTACTCCCCATTTGAGAATTACACTTTGAATGAGGTAGAACAAGGACTCACACCTAAGAAGATAAAAAATACATCACAAGATCCTAGGATCTTGAGAATAATTGACAAAATAGTGTCGAAAAAACTTAACAAATACTTCATGCAACTCGCACAAAATGGAGCTAGGGTACCACCTAACTTCGATATATCAACCATCATAGGGAAAAATTTGAATACAATGTCACTAGGATTAGGTGTCATAAATCGACCTCCACCATCGACACCTACTACATCACCACCATCATCACAATTGAACATAGCCATTCCACCTACTCAAATGACACATTTTATGTCAATTGTGAATATTCCACCACCACCTACATTCACCAAACCAATGGAAAACCTATTTGTCTCTACTTCTACAACTGCAACACCGACCCAAACTATGACTACAACTCAAAATTCCACCCATTTGAACACGCCAAATAAAATATGAAAGACCAATCCTTAGTATTCGGGACCACAAGTGGGCACAACATACACTTCACATAAACTAAACACACCTCTGATAAGGAATAGATCCTTTTTCGAAGCAAGTCAAAACACTCCACCCCAACCACAACAACCAAACAATCCTGGTTCATCATCTACATTTGGGTTTAATCAACCCCCACCATAACAACCAAACAATCTTGGTTCGACATCCACATTTGGGTTTAATCAACCCCCATCATAACAACCAAACAATATTGGTTCAACATCCACATTTGGGTTTAATCAACCCCCACCACCACAAAAAACAATCTTGGTTCATCATTCACAACTAGGTTTAATCACCCCCTCCACAACAACCAACCAATCTTTGGTTCAACGTACGTGCATCTGGTTTTAACCAACCGCCATCATCACAATACAACTCAAATCCCACGTACACATAAAAAATTCACCAACACATTCCACCAATACATCAACATCAAAATATGCATGGATACACTTTCACTCCACCACATAACACCAACCCTTTCAGGAATCCTTCACAGGGTTCCCCATAGTATCTTCAACCTAACATAGCTTCGACGAAACCATCGCCTATGGATTTTATGGCTCAATAGTTACAAACACTACAACAACAGATGAACAACGTGTACATAACTGGGAGTAGAAAAATCTACTCGGTGGAGGACCTATGTCCTTACCCTTTCGATAGGAGCATTTATATGCCTCCCTTTCCCACAAATTTCATCACTCCTAAATTTGACAAATATAAGGGAAAGGGAGACCCCATCGAACATATACAAGAGTTTCATACAACCTCTTTAGATGTAGCTCATGAACACACATGCCTCATGAGAATTTTTCCACGGAGTCTGAGAGGCCAAGCCCTCAAATGGTTCACACACTTACCTTCAAGAATACGCACTTGGAGTGAACTAATGGATAAGTTCACCACACACTTTTCCTATAATATATCAAACGATATTAGCATCATAAACTTGTGTGTTGAGAAACAAAAGGATGGAGAGACATTCACTTCATTCTTGCAAAGATGTAGTAGCTTAGCTAGTAAGTGCACTTGCCATATACCAAAAAAATAGCTGGTCCATATCTTTATGGAGAACCTCAACAAAGAGGTGATTTTCCACTTATAGATTCATTCTTCAAACACATTTTAGGAGGTTATAGAGAAAAGAGACTCCATTGAGAAATCCCTCATTGCCAAAGGGCTTGTGAAAATATTTAAGGAGAATACCAATTATTCTTCTCACAATAATTCCAATGACAAGAGAAAATTTTGGTCACGAAACAAAAACACGACAAATGACGACATTGTACACGCTAAGGTTATAAATAAAACTCATACTGTGTTTAGTCTGAAAGGACCCACAACGATCAACACCAATAAACCTCTACATAAGCAGGAACAAACTACTAATGTGGCCCAAAACAACACACCGTGTGGTCCTCTAAGGGCTCCCCAACCAAGATGAAAGTACATGCAATTAGGGGAACCAATTGAGGAAGTTTTAAAGAAATTGCTACAACATAATGTAATGTAACTACCAAAGATCCAACATTATGAACTCAGACCTTTCAAACCAACCTAGTGGAATGACAATGATTTTTGTGAATACCACAAAACCAAAGGAAATAAAACGTCTGCTTGCTTTAAACTAAAGAACATGATTCAGGATCATATAGAGCATGGTGATATTCAAATGGATGACCAATCCAAAACCACTAAATCTGATCATCCGATCTTTAAGGATCCTTTGCAAACCCATGGGTCAGGAAAACCCTCTAGTTTTGGAAAATGTGGTAAAAACACAACAAATTATACCAGTGTGGCCTATGAGTACATGGTAAACCATATCTGATCATCAGATCACAACATATCCACTATCACTATCAAAAATAAAAATCCTAAATGTGTAGTTGCCACAGATGATCAAAGGTGACTCTATAAGGAGCCCCTCTTAAGTCACAATTGACATGTGAATATAACTTACTCAATCATCTAGAAAAAGAATTGTAGGATTCATCCATTCCCACAAACCTAAATGTGAATTAGTTTCAGGCCATGGAAGGGTTCTTAGCTACCACCCATCATATAACATTCACTGAGCATGATTGTACTTCATGAAACCAAATTAGAATGAACCTTTGCACCTCAAAGTATATGTTAATAAACACAAAATAAAATGAGTTATGATAGATGGTGGAGCTGGATTGAACATATGCATGCTAAAATAGTGACTATCATGGGATTCTCTGAGGCATGTATAGATGAGTCAAAGAGGATTGTGATATGAGGATATGATGACATGGAACGCTCTTCCAAGGGCATCACCGTTCTCCCAATCAAAGTGGGTCCTACTATACAGGACACAATGTGTCAGGTTATGGATTTGGAATTTCCCTATAACCTTTTGCTCGGACGCTTATGAATTCATGCCATGAAGGCTATCCTTTCAACATATCATCAATGTTTGAAGTTTCCTTACAATGGTGTAGAGATCACTATTTTCAGTGATCTTGACCCATTCCAATACTATAGTAACTTGAGAGGTACACATGAGCATCAAGTAACTAGCTATAGGGAAGGATCACCTACCCCCTCCTCATCACACTATATTGACCCTACTTCTTTATCAAAAGCTTCGACTTTACCTAAGACTTTCCCTGAAAGTAAGGTCCAAGTCCAAGATGATGGAGTTGGAGAGTATAATATGAAAGTTTGTTCTATGTGGGGAAGCTACCATTTTCACCTAAACATTATGGGAAACCCAATCACATCAAGAAAGATCCCAAGGTAACAATTCAGTATCACCCACTTATGACCTTCACCAAGTGGGGCGAGCTAGGGAAATAATGTATTGAGGAAGACCTCTCTAAATGGATATATAGAGATGAAGAGGATGATATACATGTTGACTTACCTGTGGAAAAATATGGAAAAGGTTTCAACATAATGTCACAAAAAGGCTACGACAGTCACAGTGGCCTTGGATTGTAGAAACAAGGTATGATTGGACCTATACTAATGAGAAAATGACCGTGAAACAAAGATATCAACCACTGAAGGTGAAAGCTCCTAGTACTAAAGTATCCTTGAAGAAACCATTAACACTTTGGATTTCATCGAGACTTCTAGGAAAGGTACCAAACTTGCATCCCCTATCAATCAAACTACCAAAGGCCAAGCCTGTATAGATACCTTTTGAGACCCCAATGATTCCTCTATCTGTACTCTTTCTATTTCATCCTCAAGCTTTAAAATAATGATGATAACATGCTCTTATAGTCCACCCCCAATTAATCAATTGGGACCAACAAGGTCCAACGAGCTTGGACCTCTTTGAAAATAATGAAGAAATTGTTGAGTTCATGGGTCTTAGAGAAGGTATACCAAGTGGGGATCACAAGGATGGATTCACCATTGACCTCGACACTATTGCATACTATGGGGAGTTGGTCTCGCCTTCCAATCACAAAATAGAAAAAAAAAAAAAACAAGTCTGTAGGTGAAAATCGAAAGGTGCCTACATACATAGTAAAAGACAAGAAAAAGGACATATTCGAAGGTGAAAAACTCTTTGAGGAACCCAAGGATGGAAGGTTGGACCCACTACCCACAAATCAAGAGAAATCCCCAATGTTGGTTGAGAAGTCAGAAGAGATCAACATCACCAAAGGATCCAAAAATCATACACTTTGTAGCATCCATGATAGATGTATAGAGGCCGAATTTCACCTTTTTCTCTAAAAGGAAAATCAACTTCGTATGGTCCTACACGGACATGCCTAGGCTAGACCCTGAACTAGTCCTCCATCACTTATCTCTTCTTCCTAATGCTAAACCTTTCAAACAAAATTTGAGGAAGATGCACCCACAAATCACCTTATTAGTCAAAGCAAAGCTAAAGAAACTGTTGGATGTTGGGTTCATAAGACCCATCAATTATGTAGAATGGATTTAAAATTTGGTACTAGTCACCAAGTCTACTAGGGGCATACACATCTGCATCGATTTTAGAGAGCTAAATAAGGCTTGTCCAAAGGATGATTTCCCTTTACCCAACATAGACATGATCATGGATTTTACAATGGGATACAAGATGTTATCACTAATGGATGGTTTCTTTGGCTACAATCCAATCAAAATTGTAATTGAAGATCAACATAAGACAACCTTTACCTATGCCTGGGGTACATACTACTGGAAAATCATTCCCTTCGGCCTTAAAGAAATCAAAGCTACCTATCAGAAGGCGATGAATACAATCTTCCACAATATGATGCACAAACTAATGGAGGACTATGTTGATGACTTACTGGAAAAATACCTCACAAGGGACGATCGCCTAACAGTTCTTGAAAAAATCTTTACAAGGCTAGAAGAATATAAGGTTTGACTAAACCCAAAGAAATGTGTCTTTGGAGAAACTTTCGAAAAGGTCCATGGATACATTATTTTGCACAGAGGCATAGAGGTTGATCCTACCAAGGTGAAATCCATTATAGACATGCCACCACCTTCTAATCTAACACAACTCAAAAGTCTATAGGGTAAATTGCTATTAATTCACAGGTTTATATCACAACTAGCAAACAAGTTCCACCCATTTTAGTATCTCCTTCGCAAAGAAGTTCCTTTCAAATGGACCAATTCTTGTTAACAAGATTTCCAAAAGATCAAAGACTACCTATTGTTGCCACTAGTACTGATGTCTCCCATTGATGGGAAACAACTCATCTTGTATGGATCAACCACATAATCTACACTAGGAGCTCTTTTGGCACAAAATGACAAAGATGGAAAAGAAAGAGAAATATATTATATCAGTCATACCCTTATAGGATACAAACTCAACTATACTTCCATTGAGCAAGCATGTCTTGTTGTTATCTTTGCAACACATAAACTATGACATTACATGTTAAATCTACAGACCAAGTTGATTGCCAAGATAAATCCTCTGAATTATTTAATTAGTAGAGTGACACTAACATAGTAAGAATTAGACTGCTAATGCCTTGGCCCAGGCAACTAGTACCCTCTAGCCTTTGTCCTTAATTGGCTTAAAAAAATTAACCATAGAGATCACCTCTACCCCATCAGTGCTCGAAAATGTAACCAACTTTGAAGTTTTTAATGATGATAACCACATCCTTGACTTCATTACAAGTTATGATGTGTTTGCCACTCAAATCATTGACGAAATAGAACCAGAGGAGGTTGAGCTTGACATAGAGGGAGTTATAATTTAAAGACCAACACTATACCATGAGGTATGGTCTAGCTAGAAAGAATATTTGATTTGGATCAGATAAGGGATCAAGATCAACAAACTAAAAAGAGAATAGATAATTAGTGTGATGCTCACAACATGGGTACGACTGAACAAGTTAAAAATGTTTTTATAGGAAAAATGTGCACACTAGAGGAAAGAAAAGGAATTGTTGATGCCTTGTGCACCTATGATGTGATTGCTTGTGGATATGAAGACTTGAAAACATATGATATGTCAATTATCACTCATACCGTTCCCCTTAAGCCAGATGTGAGACCCTTCCGGCAGTGTCAACGCCCAATTAATGCATTATTGGAGCCTATTATCTTCAAAGAAGTTCAGAAGTTGTCCGCCCGAGTCATCTTTCTAGTCTAACATTCTACATGGGTGGAAAATTTGGTCCCAGTCAAGAAAAAGAATGGGGAAATTAGATTGTGCGTGGATTTCCAAAACTTAAACAAAGCTTTTGAAAATGACAACTATCCAATGCCCTCGCTGGATGAGGTGTTATAGATTGTGAATGGGTCCCAAATGATGTCATTTCTTGATGGCTACTCAGGTTATAATCAAGTAATTGTGTAGTATGAAGATAGGCATAAAATGACATTCACCACGAAATGAGGGACGTTTTCATATAGAAGAATGCCATTCGGATTAATCAATGTAGGCACTAATTTTTAGCATGCCATGGACATAGCCTTCAAGGATATCATCGGAAAAGGAATTACTATATACATGGACAATCTCATTGTGTTTTCAAAGAGAAGAAGAGACCACGTCTCTGACTTGTGCAAGGTTTTCCAAAAATGCAGAGAGTTTGGCATCTCGCTAAACCCGAAGAAATGCATCTTTGGGGTAACTTAAGACAATTTTTTAGGACATGTGATTTCAGAAAAAGGAATCTCCATGGACCCTGAGCGCATCCAGACTATATTGAAAATTCAACCTCTGGGTAGCAAAAAGGAAATGGAGTCTTTCTTTGGAAAGATCAACTTGCTCAGGAAGTTCATCATAGGCTTTGCTGAAATAGTCAAACCCTTGAATGCCATGCTTAAACAAGATGCCAAGGTAGAATGGACACCAAAAGCCAAGCAAGATTTTGAAGAAATTAAGAGGGCCAATGTAGATTCCCTAGTGCTGGTCAGCCCAAACTATTTGAAGCCATTTTACATTTACTCTTTTGCTTCAAATCACTCATGCAAAAACATGTTAACGTAGAAGGACAATGAAGGGAATGAACATCCCATTGCTTTTATGAGTGCTCCGCTGAAAGATGCGGAATTGCGTTACCACAATGTTGAAAAGTAGGCATATGCTTTGGTAAGAGGCATCAAGAAATTTTGGCACTATATTCTATAGAACAAGGTGTTTGCAACTATACCATATCCAACTGTCAAGACCCTATTAATGCAAAATGGGTTAGGAGAAAGAAGAGAAAAATGGGTCATGCTACTACAAGAATAAGACATGGAGATTCAACCCATGAAGTTGGTCCATGGAAAATCCCTCACTCACACAATAACAAAAATTGAGCCAGAGCTCACAATACAACAATACCACTTGGAGGATGTTTCCCCAGGTGAATGGTATGACAACGTTGTCTATTATTTGTTGAAAAAAAAGTGCCCACCACATCTACAGGGAGTACAAAAACATGCTCTAAGGTTGAAAAACAACTACATGTTGTAAGGAGCTATACTATACAAGAGAAATCACATAGGAATCTATCTCAGGTGCCTAAGAAAAGAAGTAGCCTGAGTGTTGAAGGAGTTTCATGATAAGTTCGGTACTAGTCACGGATCTGACTCTTCAACCGCCCATCAAATTCTGTGAGTGAGGTACTATTGGCCAATGTTATTCAAAGATGCACACAACCATGTTAGATCCTATCATGTCTATTAGACTGCTGCTACTAGGGAAAGAAATGTTGGTGTCCCACTCCAACTAGTTGTGGAGGTAATGCCTTTTGCTCAGTGGGGACTCAATTTCATTGGTTCAACAAGCCCACCATCTTTTGGAGGCCACACATATATTATGATCACTACTGATTATTGTACTAGATGGATTGAAGCAATAACATGTAGGAAATGTACAACTGAAGTAGTTACTAATTTTCTAGAAAGTTTCATTTTAAATTGATTTGGTTGCCAATTTGCTTTGGTTTGTGATAATGGTCCCACATTTGCATCCCTTAAGTTTGCTAGTTGGGCCTTCGATTATGGGATTGTGCTTAAGTTTTCATCTAACTATTATCCTCAAGGAAATGGTCTAGCTGAATCCACTAACAAAAACCTGCTAACCGTCATACGTAAATTGCTTGACAAGAATCCAAAGGACTGACACACCCAGTTGGGTTTTTCTCTCTAGGCAGATCACACTTGTCATAAAGCTACCTTGGTAAATTCCCCATTTTGCCTCGTCTATGGAATAGAGCCTGTTTTCTTATTCCACCTCAAGATCCCCACACTCCAATTCGTTAACACATACTATGAGGAGGTAGAACGCCAAGAAGCCCACCTAGCTGAATTGCTCCATTTAAAGGAATTCTGTGACCAAGCAATAGATTTTTTTTCCAAACACCAGGGCATAGTCAAGAGATGGTTCGATCGCCAAGCCAAAGTTAAGGCCTTTAGAATTGTTGATTTAGTCCTCTGCTGGGACAAGGCCCATAAGAAGAAAGGGGGATATGAAAAATTCGATAAGCTCTAGCTTGGCCCCTTTCAGATTTCTAAAATATTGGGAGATAATGCCTTTCGCCTTAGGATGATTATTGGAGAGGATGTCCTGTTTCTTGTCAACGGGCAATACCTCAAGCATTATTTCCTTTCTTGAGCTGTCCAAGATTACCCCTTTGTATAAATTTGTATATAGTTAGAGTAGATTCTTTGGTTTGTTGTTTTTCTTTTTCTTCGCTTTTGCTTGCTTTCCCAACCTTTGATTTTTTGCTGAAGGTGTCTTCTAATCTTGATGTGGTGGCTTTGCTTGGCTCATCAGAGGGCCCACATTGTTGTCCGCTCCCATTTGTTCCCTGGATAATTCTTCATCCATTACCATGAGTTTCTATTTTCCTCCATGAGGTGGGTTTCCTTATGTGAACTCTAACTTGATTTAGGGAATAACCCTTATTTGAATCCCTTTACATCTATCTCATATTACACATGAAATACATCTTAAATTTTCTCGATGAGCTACACGATAGTCATTATGAGGCTTCGGGAAGTGAAAAATTCTAAGTTTGCTCCAGTGACCACTGTGATTTCCAAACCCACAATGAGCTTCAATGCTCATGTAGTTGAGCAAAAGAGTATCAAAAGAAAATATGAAATAAAACAAATTCCAAAAACAAAAACTATGTGGGTATGTGAGCAACTCTATCAGGGCTATGGATGCCCAGATGGAAATAAAGCAATGTTTGTGGGGTCACAACGATAACTTTGTTAGGGCTATGGATGCTTGAATGGTAGTGGAGCAATGTTTGAGTTACTTTTGGGATTAGATAACCTATGTAGCTTGCCTCATCCGATTGATTGCTATCCACTGTGGTCTCTGAAGGAGGAGAATGAACTCACCGCACACACTTCTGAGATACTTCATGATCTGATTTGACTAAGGATCCCATCCTTCTTTAAGTCTTTAGTTCATTTGAGGAAACTAACTTCTGGTCTGCGAAACCAGAGATTCTGGGTTCCAAATGAATCCTTACCCTTGGAATGCTCAGGAGTTTTCTCCCAGCAGAGTCGCCATTTGTTATGCCTATGGCACACACGCCTTGTTTAGATCAGGGATCCCCTCTTTCTTTCCTTTCACATTTTTCAGGTCATTGTCTGCCTTTGCCTCATTTTGTGTGCCCCTAATTATGAGCTTGAGTTGGTCACATGCAGTAAAGTCATCACATCCCTTTGACCAAATTCACCTATCCAAAATCTACTAAGTCTTTTGTTTTTATAGAAGTGCAACTACGAGTTTCCCTTAGCTTTCTGCCCCAACGTCCGCCAAGCCTTGCAGACCCACATTTTTTGGTCTCTCTCCATGGGCCACCATTGTTACTTCACCGCTAAGAAGCGGCTAACCCCAGGATTTTCCCACACTGTGGGCCCCGCACTTGGTTTCGTCACCTGGGTCTTTGCCTAACGTCCAACAAGGCGTGGGTTTTTGCACCCCCACCAACCCGACTTACTATTGTATTGGAATTAAATGCATGCATTCATGGTTAAAATTTCTATAAATAGAACTTCCTAGGCTGTCATTTTCACCTTACACTTTTAAAATTTGAAGAGAAAGCTCGCTGCTCCTACCCACACAAAATCCCACTATGAATTCAAGTCAAATTTTATCGGATTTCCACGTTGTTCCAGGTAGGTTCATGTTTTATGCCCTTTTAAAGTGTTCTTTTGTAGTTATGGTTTCAAAATGTTAAAATCTTTGAAAATCAAACCCTATTCCACTGCAGTAATCTCATCAATGCCTTTGCAATCTTTGGCCCTGTGCAGACAATTTGCCCCCAGCATTTAAAGAATCCTTAACATCTGCCCCAAATCACATCCTCTCGCCCATGTGAAATCCCATTCCACCATTTCCTTTCTTCATGCGGTGAATAACCCCTTGCAGCCCACACCATCGCCCCCACTGTCCTTAATAAAATTTGAGAAAACTTGAAGAAACAACTAAGTCAATAGCCCTTTGCGGGAATCCCCATGTGGGATTTCGCTTGCGGGCAGCCACCATCCTATTGCCATTAATTAATGACCAAACCCTAGCATCTTTTCGCATTGAGGGCTCCACCTGCATTATTTCTGCTGAACGAACTAATCCCAACACTTACTAAAATCCACTAAGTATGAATGTTTTGTGGGTCATCGCATGCGGCTTTTCGCCATCTCGTCGCCGTTGTTTAATGACAAATTCACCTTGCCGTTCCATAGTGCAGACCCTGCATCACATGTCTCTGTCTTCATTCCAAAACCCTTTCAAGCAAGACACCAAATTTAAATTCCATGCGGGCGAACCTGTGGGGGCGGACGTCATCGGAACTTCATTCGACTATTGCCGCTATCTTACAACTGTGTCATCACGTCTCCCCACACTGCGGACTCTGTGGGATGGTTTTCCTTCTTCCAAATTTTGAAGCTTCTCGGCATGAAAAATTGAGTCTAAGTGTCATTTGTGGGCCCGCCTATGTAGACTGCCGACCACGTACCACAATGCCCTCATGGTCGTTCCTTAACGATAAACATTTTGCGGTAGCCCGATAGTTTTCTCCTGCACTGCTCAGGATCGATGAAACTGTAAGGCATAATACTCAATGTGCAAAGTGCCCGTGAGTTCCACAATGTGGACTTCTGTATGCAGGTTGCTGCCTTTTGAATGCCGCTACTTAACGGATGAGCCTTAACGTCTTTCCGCTTCATGGCACCCACATACTTCAAATCCACAAGAGCATCAAAGATTCACTCAATGATGCCAAGTACCTTGTGGCCTATTTCCACACGTGCTTGATCATCGCTTAGGAGATTTTCCCTCCAAACATACAATACAAAAATCTCACTGCGAGTGGTTGTTTGCAGAACTTTGTAGCTCCAACACTATCCTACTTCAAACTGCTTCTAACAGCTTTCACCCAGGGGAAACCCACACCCCTAGGCTCACATTTGTGCAAATGATCCAAATGAGCTCCAAATGATTAACGATGATGGATTTTGTGATCTTTTAAGGATATATGAATGGATCTAACCTTGGATTTGTAGGATTTAACTGATGCTTACCTCCTTTATATGAAAAACACTTACTGCACTCTGTGTGTGCGGGATTTATGGAACTTCTTGAGGGATCATCAACAAAGCTCACGGGAAAAGCAGACAAAGGAAAGAAGCCTACAAGAATGCCAAGGGGAAAAAAAGAAAAAGAACAAATGAAGTATCAGTTCCATGGGGTGGAGTGCACCTCCAAGCTCGCCTCCACCTGGGACATAGTGTCAGATATAGACTTGGGACACATGAATATTGATGAATTCAAGCAAAGGGTGATGGTTAACCCTACTACACAAGATTCCTAAAGGATTAAACAAAGTGGATTTGCAAAGGAAACCAAATTCTCTCCTACACTAATTGCCCCTGAACTGGTCATGGCTTGTCGGGAGTGCTATCACTCAAACAGGAAAATCATTGACAAAGATGGAAGAGTACTGGCAGACTTGTCTACTAGGTCTATTGGCAAGACATTCAACATCCCAACATTTGATAAGATGAAAGAAGTAGGAAAGGAGTTCTCTTTAAACGTGTGGCAACATGACCCTTTAGGATGTAAAAGAATGATCAACTAGCATTGGTTGAAAGACAAGAGGGGGAGTGCCAACAAGGTACCCCATAAACTATTAAAAAGTGATTTCTTCAAAGAGTACCATGATCTAGTTACTCTGCTAAGCAGAGTAATGGGCCTGCCAATTGTCACATTCTTTGAAGAATGGATGTTTTATTTCGTAGAAGAGATCATCCAGGGAGAGAGTAAGTTCTACTGGGCCAAGAAGATCAGTGACAACTTGCACAACCAGCTCACGATTGTGAAAAAAACCTTGTTGGAGTGAAAATGACACTGAGAGGGGGGGGTGAATCAGTGTCTTAGCATATTTTACTATTTTTCAAAAATTAAACCATAACACTCATTTGTTCTCAATATTTCAATGATAAGTACATTCATGAGTTGAATGCAATCATTCATAAACTAAAATGAGAAATGTAACAACAAAGCAATAAACAATACAATATTATCTTAGTAAGCAGTGATACCACAAATGAGCAATGAGACACAAAATTTGTCTAGTGGAAAACCCTCCTGTGGTAGAAAAACCACTCCTAAACTGCTGCCTTTTAGGATTTTATTTGAAAACCATTGTTAACAATGCCTTATAGACTAATTTCTAAGCACCAACTCAAGGAGCACCAACCCCTCATTTTGAAACACCAATTTCAAGGAGCACCAACCCCTTTTTCAAATTACAAAATTACAATAGCACAGAGGATCTCCTTGTTTTCCAGATAAGCTCATAGAACCCCACACCCTTAATCTATCTAATACCCTAAAGATTCAAAAAAATGAATCCCTAAAATATTACATAAATTAAGGAGACATCTTTGCTTTGCATCATTTTTTTTATTTTGTATTACAGAGATTTTTCACTTTTTCTGTTTGAAACAACAAGTTACACTATCACATAATCGCATCAGAAAACTCATAGTGATGAAACACTGTATTTATATGAATATAAAGATATAGATTTGCTAAAAATAAGTCTTCACAGAAGTCGTTTTCAAAAGAAACTTTTACCCAACTGGTTGTTGGAACCGTTTTGCTTCAGGATCCCTGAATGTAATGATAGTTGGATTGAGAATAGAGTATCATTTCAACACAAAACGTATTCAACCACCAAGATCTGAACAATGCCCAAAAGGATAGCCGTTTTCATAACACAATGATCGCAAGACTAAATCAAACAAACATCTTTTGCAGATACTTATAATGGAGAAGAAACATAAATGAAATGCATGATATCCTGTCTGAACCCACCAGATGTTTTCCATCATTTGAGCAGAATGAAACAATAACTGCCATATAGCCATTTTCCAAAATGAAATAAATAATACCTGTTCATGCTGCATAGAAATAAAAAAGATACCAAATTGATTCGATGCCAACCATTGCAACTCAGATTCGTAACTCCATCGACTTCAGTCGAGCTTCCAGCCAAAGAGTAACGGAAAACCAAGTAACTAGCCACGATTTACAATGAGCTTTTGTCTTTAGAGTTGCAACAAGTAATCAACATTTAAACATAGAGATTTTCTCCCTGAAAATGCCGTTACAACCAAATAAACTAGTGAGAAACAATGGTTACAAGAATCCCATGGTGGCGACTAGGGTTCCATACTCAACCAAAATGATAACCATAAAACATGTTTTTCCCTATCCCTTCAATTACCAAGTCATTTGATGACTTTTCAAAATCATAATGAAATTTGAAGTCCGCAAACAACCAATTCACATGAAATTTGTAAAACATCATGATGAATTTAGAATCTGCTGTCTTATACCTTTTACCACAAATGCTGACATAATTATCACCTAGATAATTTCTCAAAGAAGTGTCGATCCACATTATCACTTTAAACATTATTACCAAATTGTCGATGACATGTCACTTCATAGTGACTTTTAGATAAGCCAAATAAATATTTAGCCCGATGATAATTTAATATCATATGCAAGAAGTGAAGGGCTTGATCAATTATAAAGACAAGTATTTTCCTTTGGATGTCGACCATGAAGTCTAGACTCGAGCATTGGAGACTCCTTCGATAACAAGTATAATGTTAAAATCATATGCCATGTGTACCAAAAAATACCATCAAACAAATGAGTTGCCAGAACCAAAATGAATTCAATGCCTCCAAATAATGTGAGTTCAAGATGTAACCAGATGACTTTAGAGTCTTTAAGAAAGATACGAGAAAGATGATCAAATTGAGATACTACAAGAGTATACAAAATAGTGTCAAGATGTCCAAGCAACCAAAATGATCCATACATATGTTAATGAGCCAAAGATAATGTACTAATATATCATTCCTGATAACAATCAACTGAGAATACTTGAGTTTGAAACCAAGAATGTTCAATCTGAACATTGTCCAAAAAATTATGAGATACCTGAAGCACATCAGATCATCATATAAGCCAAGAATGATAAGAACAAAGATTCTTCTAGATGATGAAAGACATGTAGCATGACCATAATCAACACTATCAGTCCACTTAAGAAACATATACATCTGCAAAGGAGATATATGAAAAGAATAGTTATCAAGATTTCATAAATGAACCAACTGTAAACAATTTGAAACAAAGTAAGTTGAAATCTGAAATAGACATCATCAAGAGCCATCAAGAATGTATCATGTCAAAACAGTTGAATACTGAATATGGAGAGCATAAAGATCCTGAGAGACCAAATCTGAAGCATTCAAACCATGAGACCCAAATAAGTGATTTTGTCATCAAGGGCAAACCATGAACACAACTGAGATCCAACAAACTCCCCCTTTGTCCTTGATGGAAAAACACAAATAACTCTCCCCCTTTTTTCCTCAATGACAAAGGATAAAAGAGAAGAATGTGCAATGCCATGAAACACAACTAAGAAGCCAACAAAATACCATATGAACCAACTACAAGTAGAGCAGTAAACTGAAACTACAAGAGAGCTATGAATGAATAAAAGTTGTAACAAGCTCCCCCTAAGCCAAAACTAGCTAAATCAGAGAAGTAAAGATTGAGAGATAACTCCCAATCGAAGTCTCAGCCTTTCAAATAACTCTTTAGCTAAAGGCTTAGTAAAAATGTCAACAACCTGTTCTTGTGAGGTAACAAATTGTAAACAAACCTCATTAGCCAACACTTTTTCTCGAAGAAAGTGAAACTTGATAGCAATGTGTTTAGTGCGAGAGTGCATAACATGATTTTTGGAGATATTAATCGCACTAGTGTTATCGCATAGAATAGAAACAGGTCTAGGAACTTCAATACCCATATCAAATAGAGTTTGTGCCATCCAAAGTACTTGAGTACAACAAGAAGTGGAAGCTATGTACTCTACCTCAGTAGTGGAAAGAGAAACAAATTCTTGTTTCTTGTTGTGCCATTTCACTAAATGATCACCAAGAAAAAATGCAACACCACTAGTGCTCTTCCTATCATCCAAACAACTACCCCAATCAACATCAGTATAAGAAATTAAAAAAAAATCATTGTTTCTAGGATACGAAAGTCCATAATTAAGAGTGCCCTGAACATATTTAAAGATCCTTTTAACAATAGTAACATGAGTTTCCTTAGGTGATGCCTAAAACCGTGCAACCATGCAAACTGCCTGCATTATGTCAGGTCTAGAGGTTGTTAAATATAACAAGCTACCAATCATTGACCTATATTTAGTTGGATTTACATTATGAGAATCGTCAACCTTAGTAAGTTTGCAGCCTGTAGTCATTGGAGTGCTAACTGGATGACATTCATCATTTGATATTTCTTAAGCATCTCTCTTGCATACTTTGTTTGAGAGAGAAATATACCAATTTCAAGTTGAGAATTTTGAAGACCCAAAAAGAAAGTTAATTCTCCCAACATTGACATTTCAAACTCAAATTCCATAATCTGAGAGAATTTTTTACTCAAAGCAATATTATTGCAGCCAAAGATAATATCATCTACATAAATTTCAACAACCATAATATTAGAACCTTCAATCTTAACATAAAGATTGCTGTCAACACCTCCTCTAACAAAGCCATTAGAAATCAAATGATTATCCAACGTAGAGTACCAGGCTCTAGGTGCTTGTTTTAAGCCATATAGGGCCTTTTTCAGCCTGTAAACATGATTAGGTTTGTTTTTATGAATAAACCCTTCAGGTTGTTCTATATATACTTCTTCATCTAAATAACCATTCAGAAAAGCAGTTTTGACATCCATTTGATAAATAGTGAAGTTCTTGAAAACAAAATAAGCCAAGAATATGCTAATAGATTCAAGTCTAGCAACAGGTGAAATTTTTTCACCAAAATCAATACCTTCTTGCTGAGCATACCCTTTGCAGACATACCTTGCCTTGTTGCGAACAACATTGCCATTTTCATCAAGTTTATTTCTGAAAATCCATTTACCACCAATGAAATTCTTGTCATCTGGTCTTGGGACTAACTCCCAAGTCTTATTTTTCTCAATTTGATCAATTTCTTCCTGCATAGCATTAAGCCAACATAAATCTGTGAGAGCTTAATCATAATTTTTAGGCTCAAACTATGTAACTAAACATAAACCTATTTGATATTTTCAATCATATTCAACAGTGTTTCTTCTTGTTTGAACTCCTACATTTTTATCCCCAATAATCTGATCTTTAGGATGGTATCTAGCAAGATATTTTGAAGGAGTTTTTGACACACACTTTTCAGGACTTGTTTCTTCAATTTTAGGACTTGTTGATTCAACATTAGGCTTTGTTGTTCCAAATCTTTCTAAAATTATTTCAAGTTCAAATTCTTCTTCCTCTTCATCCTGCATAGGTTCGACATCTAAATGTCGTCTTTCATCAACTTTTACATTAACTACTTCAACAATATTATTAAGCATTTTGTTAAGACATTTATAGGCTTTACTATGAGTTGAGTATCCCAAAAAGATACCCTCATCACACTTTGATTGAAAGCTGCCAAGATGATCATCATCTTTCCTGATAAAACAGTTGCTTCGAAAAATTCTAAAATGCTTCACAAAAGTTTTTTTTCCATACCACAGTTCATAGGGGGTGTATTTAGATTTCACCCTAAGTTGCACTCTATTCAACTGTATGAACAAATTCTTTCCAATACATATGAGGAAACTTAGCCTCATCTAGCATTGTTCTAGCCATTTCTTTTACTGTTCTATTTTTACATTCAACTACCCCATTTTGTTGAGGTCTTCTAGTGGCAGCATACCGCCTCTTAATACCGTGTTGTTCACAGTAATCAATAAACTCCTGAGAGGTGAAATCACCTCCCTTGTCAGATCTTAGACATTTGAGTTTTAAGTTTGATTCTTTTTCAACCATTTTACGAAATATCTTGAACCTTTCAAATGCTTCTTATTTGTGTTTAAGAAATGTGACCCAAACCATTCTAGTATAATCATTAACAAATAGCATAAAGTACTTTTCACCATTAATAGACCTTGTTCTAGTTGGTCCACACAAGTCTGTATGCACTAGCTATAAAGGTTTTGATGAAGAATGTTCTTTTGTTTTGAAACTAACTCTAGTTTGTTTACCACTTAAACATTCTTTGCACACAAAATTTTCTGGTTTGTTAAGGACTGGTAAACCTCTAACATTCTAATTTTTACTGATTCTAACCAGATTTTCAAAGTTTATGTGTCCTAATCTTTTATGCCATAACCAAATTTCTTCAACTTGGCCGATTAGACACATACCTTCATTGTTATCATTACCAGAAGTGTCAAGAAGATTATACACATTACCTTTGGTTCTTCTCCCAGCTGCAACAACTTTTCCAACCTTGTTCTTGATCTCACATCCCTATGAAGTAAACATAACATGGTAACCACTATCACAGATTTGGCTAACACTAAGCAAGTTGTGTTTTAGGCCTTCCACATAATACACATTATAGATAGGTGTATCCTCATTTAACAGAAGTGAGCCTTTGCCTCTAATCTGTATATCAGTGTTATCACCAAAGTTTACATATCCACTAGCATAATCTTCAAGTTTGATGAATTTATCCTTGTCACCCGTCATGTGGTTAGAAAAACCACTATCTAGGACCCATAAGTCCTTTTTAGAGTGAAAAGTAGTTTGGACCAACATTGTTTTCTCTAAGCTCTTAACATTTTTAGGTCTCCAAACTAATTTTGTTTTGTGTTGTTTAACTTGCAAATCAGTTTTGCATTGTTTGACTGTGTGTCCTAGAGTATTGCATTTAAAGCATCTGACTTGATTAACAAAGCCAAAGTACTACTTATGACCAAATCTTGGTGTTCTAGAATTTATGAGCCTGCAAGTGCTCACTTTATGGCCAAATTTATTGTAGAAGAAGCAGTAACCATAAAAGAAGGGATTGAATCTGTATGATGTTCTATTATATTTAAAGGAATGAACATGATCCTTACCAGATTCAGATTGAATTGGACCAGAACTCTTGTTTTTAGAAGAAGTTTTTTGCTTTGCATTATCAATTGAGCATTCACCCTTTTCAAACCCAACACCAGTTTTATCTTTATTCAATTTCTACTTGCTGAGCATCTCATTAAGTTTTAAAGTGCTTTCATATTTCTCAATTTCCTTTCTAAGACAAACAACTTCTTGTTCCAATTTTTGAATTTCTTGATCTTTGCAACTTATAGTTACTCGAAGATAGTCCTCAACTCTCTTAGCTTCTTCAAGCTGAGTCTTCAAAGAGACTATTTCTTGATCCGATTTATGTTCTTGAGCAAGAACTTGATCTGATTTCTGTTCTTGAGCAAGAATTTTTTTGTTTTTGTTTTTTGATCTCTTTTAAAGCACATTTTAGTTCACCTTCTAGATCTACTTCACCATCTTCAATATCATTGCTGTTTGTATCTTCTTGCTGAATGATTTCAGCCATGAATAATGTTTCATCTTCTTCTATTAAAGAATCTTCAGATTCAGTGTCTGTTTCATCTTTACTAAACATACTCTTTTTCTTTTTGAAGTTGAATTTTCATTTAGGTTTATAGGCCTTTTTCTTAGGTTGTTTTTCAGATTTCTCATTGTCACTGTTTTGATCACCATAGGGGCACTTTGCAGTGACCTATTTTCCCACAGTTGACACTTAGTTTTCCCTTGTATTTTCCAAAACCCTTTTTAATTTTTCTAACAAAGTGGGCTTCTTTTGAATCATAATATTCTGATTCACTGTCATCTACTTTTTCTTTCATTTCAATTGCAAAGGCAGATTCTTTTCCAGTTGAATTTTTTTTGCTTGTTCTCATTTCATAAGCAGTAAGAGTTCCCTACAGACTATCTAAGGTAAGCTTATTAAATGTTTCTTTTCTTCAAGGGCTGAAACCTTATATTCAAATTTGGCCAGTAAGGATCTAATGACCTTTGTAAGCACATTAAACTCTTTTACATCTTCTCCTAATCCTCTCATAGCATTAACAACTTCATCTATTCTAAGGAGATATTCAACCACTTTTTCATCATCCTTCATTCTCATTTCCTCAAACTGATGTTTGAGAGTGAGGATTTTTGACATCTTGACTTTTTCATTTCCTTGATAAATGGTTTTAAGTTTTTCCTAGATTTCCTGAGCAGATTTGCAATGCATGACTTTAACAAACACATCTTTAGTTAAACCACACAAGATGGCATGCTTAGCTTGAGCATTAGTTTCATACTTCTTTTTCTCAGCAGCATCTGTGGGTATTGTGGTTGGTACAATGTACCCATTTAATACTATGCTCCACACATCGAGATCAATAGAGATCAGACATGTTTCCATCATGATTTTCCAGAATACATAATCCGTTCCATCAAATAATGGAGCTCTAGTTACAAAAGTACCTTCTTGAGCTTGTGACATTTTAGACAGACTCCAAGACTAGAATCAATCCTAGGTGGTTTAGACCTATCAGAGGACCCTAAGCTCTAATACCAATTGTTGGAGTGAAAATGACACTGAGAGGGGGGGGGTGAATCAATGTCTTAGCATATTTTACTATTTTTCAAAAATTAAACCATAGCACTCATTTGTTCTCAATATTTCAATGATAAGTACATTCATGAGTTGAATGCAATCATTCATAAACTAAAATGAGAAATGTAACAACAAAGCAATAAACAATACAACATTATCTCAGTAAAGCAGTGACACCACAAATGAGCAATGAGACACAATATTTTCCGAGTGGAAAACCCTCCTAGGGTAGAAAAACCACTCCTAAACTGTTGCCTTTCAGGATTTAATTTGAAAACCACTATTAACAATGCCTTATAGGCTAATTTATAAGCACCAACTCAAGGAGCACCAACCCCTCATTTTGAAACACCAATTTCAAGGAGCACCAACCCCTTTTTCAGATTACATAATTAAAATAACACAGAGGATCTCTCTGTTTTCCAGATAAGCTCATAGAACCCCACACCCTTAATCTATCTAATACCCTAAGGATTCAAAACAATGAATCCCTAAAATATTACATAAATTAAGGAGACATCTTTGCTCTGCATCATATTTTTATTTTGTATTACAGAGCTTTTTCACTTTTTCTGTTTGATACAACAACAAGTTACACTATCACATAATTGCATCAGAAACTCATAGTGATATAAATTTGATAAAAATAAGTCTTCACAGAAGTCATTTTCAAAAGAAAATTTTACCCAACTGGTTCTTGGAACCGTTTTGCTTCAGGATCCTTGAATGTAATGATAGTTGGACTGAGAATAGAGTATCATTTCAACACAAAATGTATTCAATCACCAAGATCTGAACAATGCCCAAAAGGATAGCCGTTTTCATAACATAATGATCACATGACTAAATCAAACAAACATCTTTTACATATACTTATAATGGAGAAGAAATAGAAATGAAATGCATTATATCCTATCTGAACCCACCAAATATTTTCCATCATTTGAGTAGAATGAAACAATAACTGTCATATAGCCATTTTCCAAAATGAAATAGATAATACCTATTCATGCTACATAGAAATAAAAAAGATACCAGATTGATTCGATGCCAACCATTGCAGTTCAGATTCGTAACTCCATCGACTTCAGTCGAGCTTCCAGCCAAAGAGTAACGAAAAACCAAGTAACCAACCATGATTTACAGTGAGCTTTTGTCTTTAGAGTTGCAACAAGTAATCAACATTTAAACACTGATATTTTCTCCCTAACAATGTCGTTATAGCCAGCTAAACCAGTGAGAAACAACGGTTACAAGAATTCCATGGTGACGGCTAGGGTTCCATACTCAGCCAAAATGATAACCATAAAACACATTTTTCCCTATCCCTTCAATTACCAAGTCATTCGATGACTTTTCAAAATCATAATGAAATTTGAAGTCCGCAAAAAACCAATTCACATGAAATTTGTAAAACATCATGATGAATTTAGAATATGTTGTCTTATACCTTTTACCACAAATGCTGACATAATTATCACCTAGATAATTGCTCAAAGAAGTGTCGATCCACATTATCACTTTAAACATTATTACCAAATTGTCGATGCCATGTCACTTCATAGTGACTTTTAAATAAGCCAAATAAACATTTAGCCCGATGATAATTTAATATCATATGCAAGAAGTGAAGGGATTGGTCAATAATAAAGACAAATATTTTCCTTTGGATGTCGACCATGAAGTCTAGGCTCGAGCATTGGAGACTCCTTTGATAACAAGTATAATTTTAAAATCATATGCCATGTGTACCAATAAATACCATCAAACAAATGAGTTTCCAGAACCAAAATGAATTCAATGCCTCCAAATAATGTGAGTTCAGGATGTAACCAGATGACTTTAGAGTCTTTAAGAAAGACATGGGAAAGCTGATCAAATTGAGATACTACAAGAGTATACAAAATAGTGTCAAGATGTCCAAGCAACCAAAATGATCCATAAAGATGTCAATGAGCCAAAGATAATGTACTAATATATCATTAATGATAACAATCAACTGAGAATACTTGAGTTTGAAACCAAGAATGTTCAATTTGAACATTGTCCAAAAAATTATGAGATACCTGAAGCACATCAGATCATCATATAAGCCAAGAATGATAAGAACACATATTCTTCCATATGATGAAAGACCTGTAGCATGATCATAATCAACACTGTCAGTCCACTTAAGAAACATATACATCTGCAAAGGAGATATATGAAAAGAATAGTTATTAAGATCCCATAAATGAACCAACTGTAAACAACTTGAAACAAAGTAAGCTAAAATCTGAAAAGGAGATATATGAAAAGTAAGCTAAAATCTGAAAAGGAGATATAGCATGATCATAATCAACACTGTCAGTCCACTTAAGAAACATATACATCTGCAAAGGAGATATATGAAAAGAATAGTTATTAAGATCCCATAAATGAACCAACTGCAAACAACTTGAAACAAAGTAAGCTAAAATCTGAAATAGACATCATCAAGAGCCATCAAGAATATATCATGCCAAGACAGCTGAATACTGAATATGGAGAGCATAAAGATCTAGAGAGACCAAATATGAAGCAGTCAAACCATGAGACCCACATAAGTGATTTTGTCATCAAGGACAAACCATGAACACAACTGAGATCCAAAAAACCTCTCAATTTTACATGACATCATATCTTGTCTACCTCCTTGTGGAGAAATTCCCATATAAAGGACTCTTCTATGCAGGCCCACTAGGGACAAAGAAAGGAGAGCTTAAAGTTTATGACTGCTATCCTCAACTACAATATAGAAACTTCAAAAGAGAATACAGGAAAGTAAATGATGTTTTCATTGGGCACATAATCATACTCCTGGGAGGAGATTTCGAGAGGAGGGTATCCCACAACATGAAGGCCTTCATAAAGGGATTCGGTAATTTACTCATCTAATTCTCAAAATTTACTTACATTAGAGTTGAAGAGTTCTCAAGAAGATCCTACCGGTTATCGCACTACCCCAATGACTGGATAATCTTGTTGGAAGTTTCTTGGTAGTTGCAGATTTCCAACACGTTATTGAGTGACAAGCATTGAGTTGGGATTCCATATCCCTTGACCTTCGAGCAAGGAATGTACTCTTTCCCTGCCGCCCAATGTGTCGAATACTCAGATAAGGAGCTAGCAGAGTACAACTTGGACCCCCACACAGACCGAGGAAGGGTGGATCCTCATGGAAAACTAAAAAAATGTGTTGGAAGGAAATATGCCCACCGACCCCACATTGAGGACTTTTGCGCTAGTTACAATGATGACAAAGAGGTACAAATGAGGCACTATACGAGGATGAAAATCCAGTTCGTCAAGTCTATCAATATATTCCCCATGCTAGATCGTATAGTGGAGGAAGATAATATTGTTGATGATAGATACAATGTCATGGCTGAATTGCCCCTATTTGTCATTGATTGGAATGAAGAAGAGGTCATTGACCTCAACATCCTCACCTGACCCATTGAAAATAGAACAAGGTAGTGGGTGGAGGCACAAATTTCCCAACTCAAAGAGAAAGGTGTAGAGCTGACGTATGGCGAGCTCGAGGACGAGCTTGAAAGTGAAAATGATAGTGGCACAACTCCAACTCAGCAGAAGAAGCTCCCAAGTCCCCACCAGCCATAAGATCTAAAAGGAGGAAGGATGCACCCAAGCATAAGCCTAAACAAAAGGTGTATTCGAGAAAGCCAACTGAGGGGAAATCATCTAAAAGAGCAAAGAGAATGAAGATGTTCATGCTTGAGATGCCTACCATTCAAGAGGAGGAACATCATGAAGAAGAAGAAGAAACTAAGTAGCCGCACTCACCACCTACCACTTCCACTCCCACTGCCGCCATCGCCGTCACCACTCCTCCACCTTCTGCTCCTCAAGCTTTGCCTGTTTCATCTCCACCCATCGTGGGCATCTTAGTCCACCTCACCTTTTCCTCGCTACCTGCCCCGGTAATAGCACTTAACTCCTCCTCTTCCACTACTTCCTCGCTCCTGCCTCCATTTCCCATGTTCTCTACTCTTCTTCCTTCCACACCCTCAATTTCTATGCCATTGCTCATCTTGCCACAAGCTTTTGTGGCCTATATGTAGAACGTGCCCATTGAGCTCCCTGGGGTAATCCTTGATCCCAAGGTTCAAGCTTTAATGACCCAAATTTTTGTTTCCTTGCCTATTCCCCTACCACCTACTGAGCTACCAAAAATGGAGGCCACCATGCAGATCTCGGAAGAGATGGAAAGACTACATGCAAAACAATACAAGGCACATGAGACATAGTTGAAGAGCCTGAAGATTCTGATCGGGATGATTGCATTGAGCATCCAAAAGGCAGACTAAATATGAATCTGGAAAAAGTGGCTTCTGATGAGGAAAGGTCACAAACTTCAAGAGAAGATGTTGAGGCTCTTGATGAGCATTATGTAATAGAAACATCAAATCAAGAGCCAAATGAAGACCTGCCCCAACAACACAAAGATGCAAGTGAGGAGGCTAACCCTAAGGGACTTTGCTCTAGATAAGAAAAGCTAGAAACTGACACTAATGTGGAGATATAGATGAGCCTCCATGAACCAGACAAGATAAGGGCCCAAGACAAGAGGGACTAACACCAAAAAAGGAAGTTCCTCCTGAGAAAGAATAAGATAAAGAAGAAAATAAAGATTCCCAAGAAGATAGATATGAGCCTAAACACCATGTTGATATTGTACATGAAGAAGAAAGGGTGCCCCAAGAAGAGAAAATTGCCGAAGAAAATGTAGAGATCATCGAGGTAGATATTAAAGGGAAAACCACACTTGAAAAGGAACCAAGTGAAGAAGAAAAGTAGGATGAGGAGGCTCCTGGTAATGAAGAAGATCAACCTTAGACAAACAAAGGGAGAGATGAGTTGTTGTGTAAAGGCATGTTGTAGAAAATTAATGAGAAAATCATTGTTTTGATGGTTTCTTGTGTTTTCTTCTCCATGTGTGCATGATTCATTCTCCAAATATTAGGTTTTTGCTTCATTGTTCTTAGTTTTAGGTTTCTTTCAGTTGTTAGTGCATGTTGTACTTTAATGGTGAAGAATGCTATGGTGCTTGATGTCTTCCTAGATCATAATTTTTGTTGTTTATTGTTGATAAAATGTTGTGTAAAGTTAGTCTAAGCATCATTTACATTGTTGCACTTAAGTTCAACTTTTATTCATGCTTTAATGGTGAATGAATGGTTTGAAAATCTGCAGACCTTAGAAGATTGCACTAGTTTCATGAGATTGTAGGCTGCCCTTGGTTAAGTGGAACTTAGTTTTAGGAAGTATATCCACTGTAGCATCCTCCATTGTTACTATTCAACATTAGTTATAGGTTTAGGAAACTTCTTATCCCTTTTCCTTTTTGACCTTTTTTTGAAAAATGAAGTTAAAGTAAAGTTCTAGCATCATAACAAAGTCATATTTGATGGCTAAGAAGGAGTTTTAGTTTGTTGTCCTGAACTTGCAACAACTGTTCTTCATTCCAAGCATTCACAAAACTCCATTTATCTACCCAATTCCCTTCATGCTTAGTGACTATAAATTCATCCTTGTGATTACCAGCAAATAACATCAACCAATTGAACTATTCCAAGCTTATTCATGATCTAACACCCGAGAGACCTTGGGGTGATTTCTAAAACTTAGTTGCAAAAATTACCTTTCAAGAGATGTAATATATTTGTGTGTTTCCTGTGTTGAGAAAGTGCAAAAACACCCATCAACAAGTGACAATTTTCTACACTACATTTATCCCCCACTTTAGTGAGAGTATGAACTTACGCTCAGACTCACACTAAAGTAGATAAATATATGTCAAGAGGGATTTGATTGTCCAAATATTGAAGAGATAGGATGACTAAGGATCTAGGGGCCCCCAAGATTCAAGATCCCATGGAAAACCAACATAAGCACAAAGGAACACACACACATATGTATGATATGCAACAAGCCAACATACACAAACATACATGTTGAAAGACACGAAGCATACGTGATGAAAAAACACATGTCATGATGGAACATAAAATAACGATGAAATGAAAAAAAACATGATGTGAACACAATGTAAACATGAAGAAGACACATGAAAACACATAACAAAAATACAAAACAAAACACAAGGTTAGTACTAAAAGGATTCAAGTTCGTAAGACAAAGAGACCTCAGTCTTAAATTGTCTAAAATACCAAATCTCATCCATTGAATAAATGTTAGCTCTCATGAGGACTTAAGTCATACACATCACTCACAGAACACATGGCTCCATGAGCAAGCAAGTTGTATTATGCAAGGTGGCCATGTTAAAATGTGTTCATGACTCATACAATATAAAAGTTTGATATTTGCTAGGTGAATCACAAATTGGGAGACACACTGGCTAGTGAAGTCCGATACTCACTAGGTAAGTGCCCAAGACAAGGTAAAATGATACACACACACTAGGTCTACAAGGTGGAGAAAATGGAAAAAACACACTAGGTCTACAAGGTGTTCCCATAACAACCATACCAAGAGTTATACTTGCTAATAACCTTGATAAGGTGCCACAAGATGCTATGTCAACGCTACACTAAGTTCATCCCATATGAACAAAGTGAAGAAAAATGAGCTACACATGGTTGTCAAGTTGTATTATGCCAATTTCCATTAAATAAAAAGGTTTTCACATGGCTAGCAAGTTGTATTATGCTAGGTTCCATGAATATGACAAGGTTTAATGTCATGAGGGACAAATATGATAAGTTTTTAAAAGCTCAAGGTATGTTATAATAACATCATCATAAAAGGTAACAATCAAAGGGGATTTTCTTAATACATGAAGGTCACACCTTATGGAACATCACACATGATATCACCACCAAGAGAGGATTATTCAAGGAATAAAATATCACACCTTAGGGCATATCGACCATAGTATTACCACTAAGGGGAACATCATATGCCTATAAATGTCATACTCTTATGGTACATCAAGTACAATATCACAAAAAAGGAGACACATCACATGGATTAGTCAAACTTCCTAAGAGATGTATGCTATCATCACTAATAAGGGACCATTTCTTAGGAAAAAATGAGCGGGGGACTATATGCCCCCCTTAAAAGGTTAGTGTACTTGCTACAAGTTAACATTTTAAGGAGATAAAGAGGGATCCCTTGCTAGAAGAAATACACCTAGGACAAGGCTACCTAACCCCTTGCCCCCCAAGTGTAGGGACAAAAGATGAGCCTAATATTGATGATATGACTCCTTGAAAAATGAAATATGATTGCATAAATCCTTGTTTATACCCTCATGGATGGTAGTGAGCATATTGTGACATGAAAAATACCACATGACAAGGAGAAAAAACTTATGCTATTGATTAAGTGGAAGGATCTTTGGTGTTTTTGAAGGACAAAAACTAAGACCTCTTGTTGTTTCTTTCATGTTAGTCTCTATAAGGACATGAATACCTTGTTATTTCACTCCACATCCTTTTCCTTTATAACCAAATTGTTTCAAGATTTTGTACCCTCTTCCATAAAATTTTTTGATTTCTTTCACGGAAGGTGGTTTTTCATAGTCACTTTCATCATATGTGGATGTGCAATTTGTGTTTTCTTCCTTGATACTAGAAGTTGTGAAATCTTGTGTCTTGGATGTTTCAATGTCATATTGTGTTGATACCATCACAACTTCTTTCTCTTTTTCATTTATTTTTTGTGTAATAGATTGTATTCCCCATGAAAGTAGGTGTGAAATCTAATGGTCCCCAATAATCATCCAATGACTTCGTCACAAACAGAAAGCTCTCATCTCTATCCTCAACTATTAAAGGTTCTAATTTTGTAGTTGGTGTTAATGTTCTACAATAATCTTTTGTTCTAATTTTAGTTTGTAAATACTGTTCAGATTTAGGGTCAACTTTTCTTGTATAAACCATGTTGATGTAAGTGTATTTCAACATATGGTGTAGCATTGAAGGCATTGCATTCATTTCATGAATCCATGGTCTACCCAAGAGAATATTATATGAAATATCCTGGGGCATGACATGGATAATAGTTTGTAAAGTAACATATCCAAATTTGATAGGAAATGCTATCACACCAAGCAGTTGTTTTCCCACATTGTCAAAACCACGAATAGACAAATCAATTGGTTGAATTTTAGTCTTATCTACCCTAATTTTATCCAAAAGGTTCACACTACAAACATTAAGTCCCGAACCACTATCAACAAGGGTACACCTAATTCTGGTCTTGTTAATAACAACTAATATCATTAAAGCATCATTTCGTTTTTGTGTTTCTAAAGTGGGTAACTCACTTTGATGAAAGACAATGTCCAAATTAGGTTCATTCATATTCTCAATCAAAGCTACCACATCATTTGTTGTGCACTAGGGTGGATAACAACATTTTTCAAAGCCTTTTGTAGCATGACATGGTAGCAGGTGATGTTTGAATCAAGTCGCATAAGGATATCTTAGTAGGAGTGTTACAAAGTTTCTCAACAAGATCAAATTCTTTACCACTACGCTGCATGATGTTAGGTACAAGTGGGATAAATGGCTAAGAAAATGGAATGGATGTTGGAGTCTTTTTGGGTTTCTTATTGTTTCTAGTTTTATATGTGTGAGCTACAATATGATAATTTGGTTTCCGTGACACATGATTACTAGTAAGTTGTTTTGCAAAGTTTAGGATAAAACCTAGAGGTTTAGGAGGTCCTATAATGAGAGGTAACTTAGGAGGTCCAATAATTAGAGGATGTTTATGAGTTCCAATAATCAAGGAGATCTAATAGCCAATTTTGTGTGCATAACCTCAACATACTTAACCTCTTGTTGATGGTTTTCTATTGAGGGGGAATCTAATGTCACCTTAACATCTTCATCTAAGCAAGGCCTCTTACTATCTTTTGAAATACATGTATCAATGATTTCATCTTCTTGTCCAAAAATATCTTCCCAAGTGCGAGAAGCATTGGGAGAGGGACAAACAAGATTCTCAAGATTCTCAATGATTGAATCTTCTAACACCAGGATACCTTCATCACAAGTAGGAGAGGTATCGGGAGAAGGAAAACTATGATTATCATGATTGTATATGATTGAATCCTCTTTTCCAACAATATCTTCCCAAGTAGGAGGGGTAGGGGGAGAGAAACAAACAAGATCTTGTGACATTTAATGATTGGATCCTCTAACACCAAGACATCTTCTTTCAAATAGGAGAGATATAAAGAGAAGAACAAACATGATTGTCATGGTTATCAAGGATTTTATTATCTTTCATCTCACACATAGGAGGTATAGTGGGAGAGGGATCAAGGAAAAATAATAAAAGAGGGGCAATAAACTCATGTTCATATGCTTGTAACAAAAGTTCCTTAAAATATTCAACAAGATTTGATAATAGAACATGCACTATGATGACACAAGATTTTTGCAATTAGAACATGATGTAAACAATTGACCTACCTATTTGAAAATTGTAAGCATTGAAAAGCAACATTTTTTTCTAAATTTTACAACAAAGCAAGAAAAATGACAAGTTTCTTTAACATGCAATAACAGTTTTCTAGAATTTCAAATTAGATAGTTGCAAGCAGAAATAGATTGATAATGCAAAGACATAAACCTATGCAAAAATTTCCTAAGACACCCCTAGAAAGAGAAGGATGCCCAAGGGTGACTGAGTCCCTGACAGGGGTTTAGAAGACTTACAAATGGATTTTTTTATGTTTCTATTTAATATTGCTATTTCTGATTGCAAACAAGTTTTTTAGTGCCTATTTTTCTAGTTTTTGGTCAATTTATGACAAAGTGGTTCAAATACAAATGTGTAAAAATAAAGGAAAATTTTGAATGCAATTTCTAGATCTTAATCATGCTTCAATTTATTGAGTACGATGCAAAATTTTGAAAATAATGATTTGATACAAACTTGAAACAAAACAATGCAATTTTTCACTTTTTAGGCTTAAATGAAAGATACAATTTCAAATGCATTGAACAATTTAACCACTTAATGAATGCAATTTGAATGTATATCTAATGCAATTTTTTTTGTCTTTTTATGCTTTTATGATGCAAAAATGGACCCTAAATGCATAATGCAACACAATGCAATACAAATCTAGACCTATGGTTTAAAAGAATTCCAATTTTAGAAATTTTATAGTGTTGAGACATTGGGTTCACCAAAATGAAACATAGAAAAAGGGATCCTAGGTCCTAACATGCAAAGAACACAGGATGTAAGGGGCCTTTTTCCAAGTTACATTAAGATGTAGATCAACAAGGTGATTAGATTGACTATCAACCATGAAGGTGAGCCAACCAGACCTGGATCTACATCTAATTGAGGATGGGAATGGATCGAAAATAATTTGTAATTATTAACCTAATGATCCTATATGCCCTAGTATGAAAAATTTAAAATATTAACAACTAGAAAACTGGAACAGTCAAGTTCCAGTAGATCTGGAAGGTACAAATGACTATGTACCTGCCCAAAAAAATGGTATGGTTGTGCATACAAGGAATCAGTCGCCCATGGGTGAATGGGTCTTTGATAGGGTATCTTGAAGTGCTTTTGGGGTCCTTTGGTATTGGGTCTGAGCTTCTATTTTTTGCCTACAAAGTGTCAAAATATCATTTGATAAATCTATAAGTGAGTTTTTTGTGGCTTGACAAGGTTTATGAAAACAATAGCGACAATGCAAAATGGATCTTCAAGCCTTCTTCAATCCTCTTCAACCTAAGATTTGTACATTCATAAAAAAATGAAATGTTAGGCCATTTTAGAGGCTTGCCTCAGTCAAACCCTGTGTAAGTGTTTCCACTTACACAATGGAAATGTTGATGATAAATGGATAATTGAAAGGAATGAATGATGAAACCAGAAAATGTTGCAACTCACCATCCTTCAATGTCTTCCTTGAAGGATTGAAGTCATACACATCACCTCAAGGATTTGGATATTGCTTCCTTGAATGCTTGAATGCTTTAGAGACTAAAATAAGGGTTAGCCTTCATAAAACCATAATAACATGATAACATAAACTCACATACACTTTGACATGATGCTTGGATCTTGAATTGTTGCAATAATACTTTGAAATGTTGTTCTTGATAATAATGCTTGATCATAAATTCTCTTCCATTTTGTCTTCTAGTTTCAAATGGTGAAAATACTAGGTATTTATAGGCATTTGTTTAATTTCCCAAAAATTAAATCCCTATAACTAACCTTTGCAAGTGGAAATTCAAATGTTACAATGTCACCACTGACATGTCCAAATTTGGAGGGTAATAGAGTAGCAGGATAGTGCTCCCATTGGGTGAATGAATCCCATTATGACAAATGAGTCCCATTTAGATGAATGAGTACAACCTTATTTTTTAGAATTTAAGGTGTCAGGGGAAAAGTATTAGATGAATGCATTTATTGAATGCTTGTAATCCTTTGAAAATGGTAAAAATAGTCCTTGAGATGCATAATTCAGGAAATTAGGTCAAATCAGGCTCAATTAGGTCTAATAAATTAAGGGGGATAAAACATAGTGTGAAATTGTTAAGGGATGGGGTCTTTACAGGCATGGGAAGATATACTATTTTTTCACACACAAGGCATATGGCAGTGTAAGATAACTTACAGGGGGAACACATGACACATTTTGGGGCCCTTAGAGCAGGGATAGCCCTAAACAATGTTTAATTATGATTATTATGTCCTTCAATATCAAAGGGTTTGGCAACCCCTCCAAAAATATTTCTCTCAAACAGTTAATGGATGTCCATAAACCTGATGTCATCTTGATTCGAGAAACAAAAGGGGAAGGAAACAAGATTACTAGTGATTTATCTCGTTTCTTATCCGATTGGTCCTTTCTTTCAATAAACTCCAACGGGCTTTCTGGGGGTTTATTCACTGGTTGGAAAAACTCTACTGTGGCTTTGGTTGATTCTATTGTCTTCGGTAATTGCATTGGTACTAGACTCCTTTCTAAGGATTTGGGCTTTACCCTCACTGTGGCTAATATATATGGCCCCACATCAAACAAAAAGTCTTTTTGGGAAAGTATTTTTGATAATGCTTTCTTAAAATCTAAAAACCTCATTTTGGGTGGAGATTTAAATTTTACTATCTCCAATGAAGAAGTCTGGGGTGATTTTGCTAGAGTTGACCCTTTGGCTGGTTTTTTTCAACATAAATTGGAGTTCCTGAAGTGATTGATCTATCCCCAATTGTGATTGTTCCTACTTGGAGAAATATGCGCATTGGTGCTGAACGTGTGGCAAAAAGACTTGATAGATTTTTGGTACATGATTCTCTTTTCCATAAATCTAACAAGATCCATTCTTGGGTGGCCTCAGGTGGTGATTCTGATCATCTCCCCATTTTACTACAAGTTGCTAAAGCTGAATCTAAACCTGCTTCCCCTTTCAAATTTAATCCCTCTTGGATTTTGGATGCTGACTTCATTAACTTGGTTAAAAATGTTTGGACTCTCTTTGATGAATCTTCAAATGTATCTGCTAGTCTACAACTGTCTAAAAACCTTAAGAATATCAAGGAGGCTACTATTATCTGGGCACATAAAAAATGTTTGGAACAGGAAAGGTCTCTTTCTTTGGTGGAGCGAGAACTAGATGTGTTTTATGCTTCTGATTTCCAAACTACCTTTGATGAGGCTTCTAGATTAAGGTTGGTGGAGTTGGAACAAAAAAAGAAAAAGCTTTTGGCTGATCTAGAGGCTCAATGGAGATTAAAAAGTTGGGCTCTTTGGTTGGAAAATGGTGATGAAAATACTAAGTATTTCCATAACTTTGCAAATTATCGTAAAAAGAAAAACACTATTTGGGCTCAATGGAGATTAAAAAGTTGGGCTCTTTGGTTGGAAAATGGTGATGAAAATACTAAGTATTTCCATAACTTTGCAAATTATCGTAAAAAGAAAAACACTATTTGGGAAATGTCAAAGGCAGATGGTACTATGGCTAACACATTCAATGAGATTGCTGATATGGGAGTCACTCATTTCTACCAATTGTATAAGGAACCCGATTTTTTGAGCTATTGCTGATGGGGCAGCTAATGAGGAACTTATGAAAGAAATTTTGAGGGATGAATTGAAAACTGTTATGGGCACTTTTCATAAAGACAAAAGTCCAGGCCCAGATGGCTGGACTATTGAATTCTTCCTTGGGTTTTTTGATTTTCTAGGTTCTAATATCCTTCGTGTGGTCGAACAATCTCGACAATCTGGGAAAATACTTGGGGCTTTCAACTCAACATTCATCGCCCTGATTGCTAAGAAGGACAAGCCAGACTCCTTTGATGACTTTCGCCCTATCTCTCTGTGTAATTGCATATACAAGATTGTTGCTAAAGTCATCACTATTAGAATCAAGCATGTGCTGTCAAATTCTATCTCGTGTGAACAATTTGGTTTCTTACATGGGAGACATATTCATGAGGATATTGGGGTTGCTCAAGAGGGTATCCATACTATAAAAACCAAGAAATTGCCGGCAGTGGTTATGAAGCTTGATTTGTCGAAGGCTTATGATAGAGTGAATTGGCTATATATTCGGTTATTGCTGATACATCTTGGTTTTTGCTTACAGTTGGTTAATTGGATTATGGGTTGTATCACCTCTATTTCTTATGCCATTCTCATAAATGGATCTGCCTCAAAGTTCTTTAGACCTACTCATGATTTGAGACAGGGCTGCCCTCTATCACCTCTTCTATTTCTATTGGTTGCTAAGGGATTAAGTCGTGCTATGTTGGCTGCTAAACAAAACGGTTCTATAAGTGGTATTTTGGTTGGCGACACCATCACCCTTACACATCTTCTCTTTGTGGATGATATTTTGTTGTTCAACAACGACTCCATGGCGGAACTAATCAAGGCTAAAGAGATACTTGACTTATTTTGTGCTGCCATAGGTATGGTGATCAATATATGTAAGTCCTCTATCTCTATTAGTAGAATTCAGATGGAACTACATAATTAGATTCTTCTTATGTTTCCCTATCAACATTTAGATCTACAAGTTGGTTTTGAATACTTGGGCTTTCTCTTGAAACCAAATGGTTATGGCTGATTCAAAAGGTTCAAAATCGTATCAATTTGTGGTGCAATAGATGGATATCCATTGGGGGAAGACTTACTTTGATCAAATCTGTTTTGGAAGCTATACCTATTTTTTGGCTTTCTTTAGCTCACATTCCCAAATGTGTGTTGGAAACAATAAGGAAAAAATGCTTCACATTTCTGTGGAAAGGAAAAAAGGAGAAATTCAGTATTCCACTTACAAATTGGTTGTCCATATCTAAGCCAAAGGATGAAGGGGGTTGGGGACTAAAAAATATCCATTATTTTGGAGCTGCTCTTGTTGCCAAGAGTGTTTGGAGACTCATCTCAACAAGGGGTTTGTGGTATAATTTTTTTTACCAGAAGTACATTGCTCCTATTTCTATTATTGATTGGATTAGATGTCCGATTAAAACTTCTCGAAATGCATCTATTGTTTGGAAAGTTGCTATTTCTTCTTTCCCTATTATTGGTAAATGGTTGTCTTGGAAGGTGGGGAATGGTGTTAATGTCAAAGTGGGTGTTGATCCTTGGGTTGGTTGTGGTGAAGATTACCTTCTCCCTAAGGATCTAATAAATCTGTTGTCTAAGAAAGGTATTAGTACTCTTGCATAGGCTGTTGATCCTAATACCACCAATTTCTGGCAACAAGGGTGGAAATCTGCTGGTAGGCTTGGTTTGATTGGTGTGGATTATGAAATATGGAGTGATTATGTTAATAGGCTTAAGTGGAGTCATGTCAGAATCAACAACGAGGAAGATCTTTTGGTTTGGTCTAAGAATTCTGCCCAAGGGGTGTATAATGTCAGTTTGGGATACAAGACTTTGTTTCCTCCTAGGATTCATGATGCTGGTAGTTGGTGGTGGAAGTGTATTTGGAAGATCCATGCTCCTCATAAGACCAAAATTTTTATGTGGCTTGCACTCCAAAACAAAGTTTTGACTTGGGATGTGCTGCAAAAAAGAAGTTGGCAGGGTCCAGGACATTGTTCTCTGTGCTTGTTGGACTTGGAAACTATTGACCACCTATTTATCAATTGTCCTTACACTATCCAAGTTTGGTCTGATTTGGGAAGATTAATTGGTCAAAGGAATGTTTGGGCTAGAAATACTCTTTTGAATTGTTTTGAGAATTGGTATCATCATAGGTTGTTGCATTCCTTTAGAAATCTACCTCTTCTTGTTGCTTGGGGTATTTGGCTGGCTAGGAATGCTGCAATCTTTCAAAATAAGTTGATTCCTACCTTTCAATGCACTTCACAGATTCAGTCCATTTTTGTACACTTTCAGACTATCCCTAAGGTGAATATTCCAAGGCCCATAACTCCTCCTTTGATTGATAAATCTCGTCCTTGGGGTTACTTTGATGGGGCTTGTCAAGGTAATTCTAATCTCTGCGGGGCGGGTGGCATAATCTTTTACAATCCAAATCTTTATATCACTTTTAGTGTTGGTTTGGGCAGCGGTACAAATAATTTTGTGGAGATTATGGCTTTGAAACTTTTGTTGACTGTGGCCAAGGATAGAAGGATGGATCAATTACAAGTTTTTGGTGATTCTGAGGTCATCATCAAATGGATAAAGGGGCTCTATCGCATTGAAAATATCATCCTCGTGCCTATAAAAGCTTTGATCGATAGGCTGACTCTTAGCTTTGTCCATATATCATTCACACATGTTTACAGGGAATTCAATTTAGAGGCAGATACACTTTCTAAGGAGGGTTTACTTTTGACTGCGGATAGATGGGAACTAACTGAACACTTGGTGGATTCTATCTCGCAGCGTTATAACCTCTCTGTCACCAATCATTCATGATGCTCTTGCCCACATTTTATTTTGTGAATTTTCTCTTTTCTTCCTGATCTATGATTTTCTTTCTTGCTTCCCGATTGCTTTCACCATTCTTTGGTGAGCTCTCTTTTTTTCTAATGGTTTCCCTTTGTTTCTTTCTCTTGGCTGCTGCCTTTTTTCTGGCAGTAATTTGGTATTTGCTTTCTTCCTATTTTTCTCCTGTTAAGCTTTCTTCAGCTTCTACAATATGTAATATCTTATTTTAATATGATATTATGCATTTTTTCTAGGGGAAAAAAAGAAATTGTTAAGGGTGATAATTTTCTACACTACAATAATATAAAATATGCCTATATATATGTGTGTGTGTGTGTGCATAATCATGTCCTCAAGCCCAAATTGCTACCATCAACATGTCATCATCACTTACACTATGTTGAAACATCAGTATAGTGTGGCATCATATCCATGGGCACCATGTATGAACATAGGGAGATATGGAAATCATCACAATATGGCATACTCAATCTCCAATGTTGGAACAATATATACATAAAATAATGGGGTAAGGGAAAACCTATCATTGGTAACTAGTACTTGTATGCAACCTAAAATGGTCACCTAGACTTTGGGCCCCATTTATTTAATTTGTCAACATCAACTTTCCAATCAATGATTGTCGCATTTTCAAATCAAATTTCTTAATCAATTCATAACTATTTCAAATGTTTCAATTTTCCCTAAGGTTTGAATATGCTTCATTAATTTTATTTAATCAAAGAAATAAATCCTTTTAATAAATAAAAATAATTTAATTGAAGTTAATATTACTTAAATAAAAATGATGCTATTTAATTAAATCTATTTTTAATTAAATAATTTTATTTTATTTTATTAATATTCATTTCTAAATTACATAATCTTATTTATTTTATTAAAGAGATATTATCTTAAATTAAAATAAATAAATAAATGAAATATCCTCAAGAATATCCTGTGATGAAAAGGGAAACAAATCGTTAAAAGGGAAATAAACAAAAAGAAAGAATTCCAATCAAGATTTGTTTCTATTTTTCTATTTATCCCACATTGCTTCTGAATTTGCCTTCAATTCCACTTTTGCCTATAAAATAAGCCCTCTCATTCTCATTTCAAAAAAATGAATTTTTACATCAGACTTATGCTACAAATTTTTTTGAATTTTATCATTTGAGATTACACATTAGTTTGATTTTATAAGCATCTTAGTTTTAGAGCATATAGTTTAATATTACATTTTAGCTTAATCTTCATAGTAGATTAATTTGCAAAGTAATTCATTTATGGCATTGCATGTAGATCAATTTTCATTTCAATAAATTAGTTTTGTTTATTGCATTTTACAGTCATTTAGATTAGTTTTCATTGTTGCATTGCAAGAACATGATTTATGGAGATTGGCATTCTTGCTTCTCCTCTTTGAATCTCTCGTTCCGAGACTGTATTTGCAAGGGTAACTGGGTCAATCTGAGGGCCACAATATCAATCCCTGCTCTTCTCAGATAGAGAGCTGTGAATTGATTTGCAAGGACTCATTATTGAGTATCCTTGCATGCAAGGATTCACAGAAGTATAACATATTTTCAGTTATACATTTTGGCGCCCACCATTATATTTTTTTTGTCAGATCAGCGGGGTTTTTCATCATTTTTTAAGAAATTTCGACTTTGATCTCTCAAACAGTGCATGCTGTGCAAAACGGACTCCATAGATGTGCTCAGAAGGCCCAAAAACCCCTATTTTCATATAAAATATGATAGGGTTTGCTGAAAATTAATTTTTTAGTGTTTTGAAAAATTTCAAAACAATTGCCAAAAAAAATCCGTACGGATCCGTATCGGACACATCGATTTCTGTACCATTTTGATTTCTGTGCTACCTCAATTTTCGTGCATGAAGGTTCAGCTAAATATTTTATTAATTTTTTTCATCTTTAAATTAATAAAAATTTTGGTTTAAAGCCTAAATGAGCATATTTAGTAAAATGGTCATATCTTGAGCATATGGTCTCCGTTTTTCGAAAACGAGATATCGTCGGAAAGCTGCTTCCGACGCCGTTCTAGTGGTACTGGTATTTTTTTTTGATTTTTCCATTTTGATACATTTTTCGCCTGTCAAAGCCAGAAGTTGTTGTTTTCACTCCGGAAGGCGTAACTTTTGCATCCTGGCTCTGTTTTTCGAAAACAAATAGGCGTTGGAAAGCTGGTTCTGCCCTCTTCTCAGATATCAGACCTATTTTTTGCAAAAAATTTACCAGGTATCTGATTTATTTGTCAGAACTCAGCCTTTATCTTTTGAGTTATTTTCTTGGGAAACGTGCAATCAGGAGTTTTTTTTTAGATCCAAGAGATTAGATTAGAAGTTTTTTTTAGATTAGTATTAGATTAATTTAGTTTAACTTTAGTTTTGTTAACTAATTCTTTTTAGATTAA
Source organism: Sequoia sempervirens (assembly GCA_007258455.2). Classification (NCBI taxonomy): domain Eukaryota; kingdom Viridiplantae; phylum Streptophyta; class Pinopsida; order Cupressales; family Cupressaceae; genus Sequoia; species Sequoia sempervirens. The sequence continues at coordinate 24,324 of VDFB02261982.1, read as the reverse complement.
TTTTTGACTAGATTAAATTAGATTTTTAATTAATCTCTTTTTTTTGATAGATTCCAACTTTTGTTCTTCTGGTTCTTCTGAAATTTTTTTTTCACAGCATAACAGTTTCTGCAGGACGCCAGTCAGAGAACTTGAAACACACTAACGGTTTGATTGCAGGACGCGTGACAAAGACTTGAAAACAAACACTTACGCTTGTCAAAGATCTTATTTAAAAAAACATTGTGTTTGCTTGTCAAAGATCTTATTTAAAAAAACATTGTGTTTGTTTTCCTGCTTTTCAATTCACATAGTCTAATTAGGGCTTCGTTAAAATTCTTAGGAGTTTCGATAGTGAGTAGGGAATTTGGCTCTTTGTTACATGGAGGTGATGACCATGGACAAATCCAGTCTCCATGATCTTACTAATATGACGAACTCTTAGGGAGCGAGCAAGGTAGTGAATCTTTAGCACTTTCACTCGTCAGGGGATTATGCTCTTCTCTCATTAAGAGAATCAGAAACCCAAAAGCGTGTGGATTTGGTGAAGTGAAACTAGCTCGGTGATTAAGGTTGTTTAGCGTGTTTGGGTAAAGAGACGGGCTAGAGAAGTATGCTCTTCTCAGGGAGAATCAAAAAATCAGAAAACCCGAATCCAGGAGCCAGCGTGTCACCTTTAGAGCTCTTGAAGTTAACAACCGGGAACGACCCAAGTGAGTACACATCATGGGTGATTCCACCTCACTATAATAAAGAAGCGTCTTGTTAGTCCTAGGAACTCAAGACCAGATAATTTTCCTGACTTGGTGATCATCATGGAAAAGCTCGTTTAATACTGGCGTGCAGCTGGGACCACTTGCAGGTGTGTGTGATTTTCAGTGTTGGTGTGGCTGCGAGGCTAGCTCTGTATCGAGGCACCGAAGGTTATTGTGAACGGAGCCAAGTAAAAACCTCTTAGTTAGTTGCCTACCCGGTTCACCTCCAAAGGAGTCATAATCTTTGCGCAAGGAGGGGGAAGAATCTCTCCAGTATGTTGATCACTACATTCCCATCATAGGCATACACCTGGACGTTTGGAGGCGATTGCGACACTGGCCCCTGCTACAAGGGTAACCTTTGAACGTACACTGTTGAGTCCTTGGAAACACCAAAAACACGGGCCCCTCTAGGGGGTGACACGGCTGTGTGAGGTGCACGTATGCGCATAAGCAATGGGGCAAAGGTTTTGGCTTCTCACCATTTTCTTTGGTAGGGATAGCTATGTGTTTGTTTTTGAGTCTTAAACATTGTCCAAACATCTTCAAACAAGACTCCCCCGATACTATCAAGTTGCTTTGTCCTTGATAGATCTATTATCAACTACTTTTTGTATCACAACTTGTCTGATTGAAACCTATGTGCTTGATCAAAATCTATGTTGATATACTTGCTTGATCTTTGAAAACAAACAACAAACTGAAATACTGAGTTCTTCGATTAGGTGACTTGTCCTAGTTTTAGAGACCTGTTCTGTATTTAGGGTTTATGTGTCCTTGACCTTTTGAATTAGTGATCCTTGATCTCATAAGCGATTTTGCTTGAGATTGGAAAATTAGGAATTGTTCCTGTCAAATAGATAAATTTTTAGACTCTTTGATAACACACTTGGAGAGTGCTAGTAGTCTCCTTGTCCACCCATTTTCATAATTCAAACTTAACTTTGCGTAAGTCATCCTCCGATCCATATGTGCTAGGGTGTTCACCCAAGAATTGAGCACCTCTCTGTGCGTGTTGGTTTGCACCTATTTGCAAAGTTCTATTTCACCATCTCTCTCGGACAAGAGAAAACTTTTACTATCCTAGTCTGGTATTGACCTTTCTTAGAATTGTCTGTTTACCTGAACTCTCCCTTTCATGTCAGTCACAACAAGATATCAAGTGAGCCAAGGAAAGCGACCTCGAGATAGTCTTTAACCAACTACCCCAGTTCAGACTCATCAAAAGAGAAAGGAAAAGGAACCAATATTTGACCGATCCCCAGGTTGGAAACCTATTTGACCCAAAAGAGCCATTTTAGTGACTTGAGTACCCCCTCAGCACCTTCCCACTCAGGTATGGATATGAGTTATACTGTCACTTGGCGGGAGAGGGAAGCCATGGATCAAAATCTTGATGATATCTATGAACAACAGAAACAACATGATATTTGGAAATTCTTCTCATGATGATCAACCTGGTTCACCCCTCATTAATGCAAGATATTTGGATGCCCATCAACGGGATGAAAGGTATAAGAGACGAGCTCACCAAGAACAATGGTCACAACACGAAGACCAAGACAATGAACCTCGTGATGCTCATGTCAATACAACGTATACCAATGACTTGTTCAAATAGTCTAGACCAAGCTCACCACTTCAACATACCTCAAGGTTCATAAGTGATAGGCTCAAAAGAATTGAATGTGAAAAGAAAGCCTTTCTAGATGAACAAGCTACAAAGCAAGAAAAGTTTAGACAACTTGAGGAAGAGAGCCAAGCTTTATTGGAAGTACAAAGGAAACTCGCTCAAGAGGAGCAAGATAGGCAGTTAGCCCACCAATTAAACAAACAATACAATACAAGGGGTGCTAATAGTGGACATAATTCTCCTCCCTCCACCCCTTCCAGAACACCAAGAAGTAGAAGGCGGTCAAGGACCCCTTCTAGATCTCCTAGTCCTAGAGGAAGAAGGGCCTCTCAGTATGCTCACTATAGGAGGAAAACTCCTCCCAGAAATTCAAGACCACACTCCCAACATGTACATCCTGGTTCCCAACATGGAGGTGGTAGCTCACATTATGACTTTGATACTCAAGACTTCATGCGAATACAACAAGAGCCTATCTTCCAACAGTATGTGGAGAGGTATTTGGAACAAAACAAAGATAAGTTCTTGGAAAGTCTAATCAACAAAAGTGCGAGTCCTTATAATTTTGATGTGGACAACAAAATACAAAAGCAAAATCCCTCTCAAGAGGAAGAAATCCGCCAAATGAAGCAAATGATGGAGAAAATGATGCAACCTAAGAGCTCATTCTCACTAGACTCAATTTGTCCTAATCCATTCGACAAGAGTGTGAGTATGAAAATTTTCCAAAGAGGGTGGAATTCCCACAATACGATAAATATGATGGCAGTGGTGATCCACACGACCATGTGCGTCAGTTCTATACTATGAGCTTTGAATTCCATCAAGATGACTCCTATTTGATGAGGTTGTTCCCTAGGAGTCTTAAAGGACAAACAATGGAATGGTTTACCAATATCACTCCTCACGTCAAGACTTTAGAGAACTTGTTCATAGATTCGTTCAACCTTAGCATATAATCGTCAAGATGCATTTACCTGTTGGACCCTGTCAGAGCTCAAATCGAGAGGAACCCTTTGTTACCTTCTTGCAAAGGTGGAGGAGACAATGCTCTCGGTATCCTAGGATGATCCATGAGGATGAAAAGATTGACATACTTGTTAGTAATTTGGTGCCTGAAATGAGATATGAGATCAAAAAGATAGTCTTCACTTCCTTTGATACCATGATTGAAACTGCATGCCGCATTGAGGATGTTCTAAAAGAACAAGGCATTTTGACCAGACATAACAATAATACCAACAATGGTCAACACAACAATAAGGATAAAGGGAAGAACAACAATTGGAACAAAAACAAACAAGTTGTCAATGATGGAGTTGTGGATTCTTCCCAATCAAGAGATCAAAGTGTTCTTAATTTGACTAAGGCTGTGCAAGCAATGAAGCTTAATGCACCTCCACAACAAGAAAGTAAACCAAGATATCAGGAGAGGCCCAAAAACCAGAAGCGAAAATTTACCAAATTGGGTGACTCATATGAGGATATTCTCAAAACTCTCATTGCTAACAACTTGGCACATCCTCAGGATCCCTGCAAAATTTCACATTCCAGATCCTAAGCCACATTGGTGGGATGACAAGGCATTCTGTAAATTTCATAATGGCCCTGGCCATACTGTTGAAAACTGTTGGGATTAAAACATATGTCCAAGATTTTATAGAAAGTGGAAAGCTTCAAGTTGATGGCCTAAATACCAATGCTGATCATAAGGCTTTTAAGGAACCTTTGCCTAATTACGACAAGGGAAACCTCTAAATCATAGAATGGCAAAGTTGCAATCAACTACACCTATCTGATGCGGAAAATGTGATAAACATGCTTGAAGTTGTGGAGCCAAGTGTTAATATGATAAGGAGTAAGGACCTTGCATGGTTATGACTCTCCCCCTATTTTTGACAACCAACCTGTTGTGGTGCTGAGAGGTCCTCATTCTAGGTTATCTTCCCAAACCCTTAATGTTGACCAGGAGTCAAGCCCCTATTATTCTCAGAGGGCCTAGTTCAGGTCCATCCAACAAATCCAAGCAAGTGGCATCCAAGAATGTCACTATAAAGTCCGCCATTGCTCTCAAACCAAACTACAATCTTGTAGATCAGTTACAGAAAACTCCAGCACATATCTCAATCTTAGAGCTTCTAGAGTTGTCCCCTAGACATAAGCAGATCCTTGAGGACGCTTTGCGCACAGCAAATGTCCCCTAGACCAACAAGCATTGATCCTTGAGGACGCTTTGCGCACAACAAATGTCCCCAACAACATTGATATAGACCAGTTCCAAGGCATGGTGAATCACATTACTAGCCCACATTACCTCTCTTTCTCTAAAGATGATGACAAATCCCTAAGCCATCCACACAATCTTGCCCTTCACATTGAAGTCATGATTCATAAAACCCGTGTCAGGCGCGTGTTGATTGAGTAAGTCTTTGGAGTTAAATATACTTGAATTTGTTAAAAACTTTGGGCTATTAGGAACAAGTGATTGACAGAAAAGAAGATCACCATAAAGGCCCTACTCGATGGCCCGAGAGCGAAGTTCTAGGGGTTGGTATCCTTCACACATGCGAGTTGGTCCAGTTGAAAAGGATATCTTGTTTCAAATTGTTGATACTGGACCCCTTGCATACAACATTTTACTGGGTAGACCATGGATTCATGATATGCAGGCAGTGTCATCTACCTACCACCAGTGTGTTAAGTTCCCCTACAATGGAACAAAAAATTGCATACCAGGGGATAACACCTTATCAATTAACTCAATCTTAGCTAATGTTCATGTCCCTCTTAACCGAGCAGCAGAGGATTATGAAACAACTTTAGTAGACTGTCAAAAAAAATTTAAGTCAGTAGACCTTGGCATGGGGGGGTATCAACTTGACTCTTTTGCAAAGATGCCTGTTTCCCCTAAGACATATGGAAAGCCTTCACAGGAGATGAAACCATCATCTTCAGCAATGACACTATTTGACAAGTTTGTTGAATCCTCAGTACCAATACAAGATGAAAAAGAGGAAGTAGCTGTTCGAGATTGGATATACAAAGAGGAGAAATACCAGCACAATGAAAATTTCTCCCCCTCTCCTAAGTCCTATGGAAGAGGATATACTTTTGTCAAGAAGATGGGTTATCCAGGATATGGCCCTCTTAGTCGCAGGTTAGATGCTAGAGCCGAACCACTCAATCATGATCTTTTTGCATGTAAGTCTAAGAAACCGGTTGGCCTAGGCTTTATGAACAACAATAAATGCACTGTCCCCATTTCTGATAGGCGGGATAGTAAAGATGACACAAAATATGTACCAGATTTGACCAATCAACAAGACATAACAGATGATTGGGTACCTTCAACAAATCTCCTTTGGGAAGATTCAAGAGATTTAATAATTGATAGTCCTCCTATCTCATTTGCAATAGATAGTGACTATATGAATGCAAGATTGACTATGGATAGTGTCTCCATCCCAGCTGCAACGGATGGTGATAATTCAGATAATTTTGTGATTGAGAAAATTGCTAGAGGAAAGGAGCCTCTTCCAAATCTTGAGGCTTCTACATCACGAGGCTCCAACAATAATTCAGAAATAGACTCTCATGAGTTTGAATGGGATTCACTCTCAGATGCAATAGTTGACTTGGATATGGATGTTGTCCATGCTTATAGTTCTCAACCTGATGTAACTGACGAGTCATGTGTTAGATTAGAAGATTGGAACCCACATGTCACATTAGTAGACGATTCTTCGCTTGCTAGGATAAATTCTGATTTAGACACTTTAGAGGGAAACTTGACAGATTCCAATTCTATAGTCACCAGAGATGACATCACCTATATCCTTAATCTTGAACCGGTCATCAACCTACCCCTTGTTCACCCCAACCTTATTGATTGGTCTCAACGGTACCAAGAGCCTCAACTCTTGACATTTCACAATGACTATGAGATCACCTACTATCTAAATGCCATTGAACTTGTAGTCTCTTCCACCAGTGAATCAGCTACCAGTATGACAGAATCTGACATCAAGTACCTTAGTCACAAGATAAAAAGAAATTAAAAAAAGAATAAGAGTTAAATTAGAAAACCATATGTGGCGGTGTCGAGAACCAAAAAAAAGTAAAATAAAAGAGCGTATCCAAGGTGAAAACCTCCCGAGTACCTGGATAAGGTACTTGATAGTCTCCCAAGCTATTTCCAGGATAGATCATCGGTATTGGTTGAACCTACAGAAGCTATTAATTTGGGCACAGAGGAAGTTCAAAAAATTGTACACTTGGCTAAATCTTTATCACCTGAAGAAAAGAAAGCCTATACCGAGTTCCTCCCAAAGAAGGAAATTAACTTTGCATGGACATACTCAGACATGCCAGGGTTGGACACTAATCTCATTATGCATCATTTGTCCATAGCTCCAGGTGTGAAACTAGTCAAACAGAAGTTGAGAAAAATGCACCCTCATATAGCTCTTTTAGTGAAAGTTGAATTAGAAAAGCTCCTTGGTGCAGGATTCATTAGAGCCATAGACTATGCTGACTGGATTTCCAACATTGTACCTGTTTCTAAACATGATAAAACCATTCGAATCTGCACAGACTTTAGAGATCTTAACAGAGCATGCCCAAAGGATGATTTTTCCATACTAGCATAGACATGATAGTGGACATGGCAAGGACAGGATCTATTCTTTGATGGATGGTTTAGGTATGTCAGAATCAAGAATGGCTCTTGAGGATCAAGAAAAGACTGCATTCACATGTGCCTAGGGTACTTATTGTTGGAATGTCATGACCTTTGGATTGAAAAATGTAGGAGCTACTTACCAAAGAGCTATGACAACCATCTTCCATGACATGATGCATAAGAATATGGAAGATTATGTGGATGACACCCTGGCTAAGTCTAAGAGAAGAGGAACACATTTGGCTGATTTAGAAGTGATTCTAGATCGCATGGAACAATTTCAACTAAGATTAAACCCCAAAAAGTGTGCATTTGGTGTTACTTCTGGCAAATTATTGGGATTCATCATTTCAGCTAAAGGAATAGAAGTGGACCCTGAAAAGGTTCAAGCCATTATAAACATGCCACCTCCCAAAAATGTCAGCCAAATGAGGTGTCTTCAAGGGCGCCTTCAATCCATAAGGAGGTTTATTTCACAATTGGCAGATAGAGCACAACCTTTCAACAAAAATTTGCATAAAGGTGTTCAATGTGTCTGGAATGAGGATTTCCAAAAGAGCATGGATCAAATTAAAGAATACTTGGCAAATCCTCCCATTTTAATGCCTCCCATTCGAGGAAAACCTCTCATTTTATATGTCTCAGCTACTGAATCTTCACTGGGGGCATTGTTGGCTCAATTAGATGAACAAGGGAAAGAAAGGGCCATATATTATATTAGTCGCACTCTTGTTTCTTATGAGGTTAATTATGCTAGTATTGAAAAAGCTTGCCTCGCAGTAGTGTTTGCTTCTCAAAAATTGCGACACTATATGCTCGCGCACACCATACACCTCATAGCAAAAATTGATCCTCTCAAATACTTGCTCGGTAAAGCTGCTCTCACGGGTAGACTTGCTAAATGGATGATGATTCTTTCTAAATTTGACATAGAGTATATTGAGCGCAAAGCAATCAAAGGCCAAGCTATTGCAAATCAACTGGCTAATTTCCCTATTCAAGATAATATGCCCATTCAAGTCAACTTTCCAGATGAGCATCTTATGTACATGACTGAAAGATCCTGGAAACTATTCTTTGATGGTTCCTGCATGCAAAATGGTTCTAGAGCTGGTGTGTTGTTTGTTTCTCCTCATGGGTATACTATTCCTAAATCTTACAAGTTACTCTTTCCATGCACAAACAACATAGCTGAGTATGAGGCTTTGACAAATGGACTAAAAATGGCCATAGAGTGGAATATCACAGAACTACATATCTATGGGGATTCTCACCTGATCATCAACCAAGTCAATGAACAATACCAAACAAAAGATGACAAGTTGGTACCTTACAAAAAATGGTTGATTCATTAAGACGGTATTTTACTTTTGTCACCTTTGACCAAATCCCTGAAAGGGCTCAGCTGATGCTATGGCCACCCTTGCTTCACTTCTTCAGTTAGAGGAACATGAGTCCAGATATGAATTCCTGGTGGAAGAGCTATGATATCCCATATTTGACTCACCTGAAAGCCATGTCATTTGTACCCTTGTCAATCATGAATTCTCCCGCTATGGTGCTATTTACTCATATCTTCATGATGGCATCATCCCCGATACATTTAACCGATTTGAAAGAAGAAACCTTATCCACAACGCCTCTCGCCATTCCCTCATCTCTAGTGATTTGTATAGGAGGGGTCTAGATGGAACACTTCTTAGGTGCTTAGAAAAGGAGGAATCTGATCAAGCGCTAGTTGACATCCACGAGGGCATATGTGGAGGACATTCTAATGGTCTTTCCATGGCTAGAAGGTTGCTTAGGGCAGGGTACTATTGGCCTACAATGCAGATAGATGCAATAGAATTTGCTAAGTCTTGTGAAAAATGTCAGAAACATGGACACCTGATACATGCTCCAGGTAGGGAGCTAATTCCTTCTATATCTCACTGGCCATTTCAGCGATGGGCCTTTGACCTTGTTGGGTAGATTCATCCCAACTCATCAGGTGGGCATAAGTTCATTATCACTGCTACTGACTACTTCACAAAATGGGTAGAGGTTGTTCCACTTTCTATTGCCTCAGGCAAGATAGTGTCTTTATTTATTTTAAACCATATCATCTGTCGATATGGAGTGCCATCTGAGATCATCACTGACAATGGAGGTCAGTTCAAAAATAAGGACCTTAAAGAACTCTGCCAAAAATTCAAGATAGAGCAACATTGGTCCTCCATTTACTTCCCACAAGGAAATGGTCAGGCAGAGGCTTCAAACAAAACCATTCTCAAGATTTTGCACAGAACAGTTCATAAGAATGGTAGAGGCTGGCACCTACAGATAAATCCGGCCCTATGGGCCTATACGGCGCTGAAGCAGTGTTACCTTTAGAGGTTGAGATTCCATCACTCCGGGTCTCTCTCAAAGGTCTAGTTACGTGATGAAGACTACTACCATGAGAGATTGCAAGAATTGGAACTTCTTTGATGAGAAGCGTAGCATCATTGACCATATGAGGGTCTATCAAAATGGATGTCCAAAGCCTTCAACAAAAGGTTCGGCCTAGAGAATTTTAAGTAGGAGATCTTATCCGCGAGAGAATCCTAAGAACCAACAGAATCGAGAACAGAGGGGAAAATTAGAACCTAATTAGCTTGGACCCTACATCATCATAGCAGCTTTTGACATAGGTGCCTATCTACTATCTACTGAAGAGGGGGAGCAGCTCCTTGAGCCTATCAATGTTTTGCACCTGAAGAAGTTCTATCCTTGATGCCCGTTCTGTCTGGGGGCATCATTTGTATATAAGTATGACCTGAAAAAAGTTCCAAAAAAATTGATATATGGTACTAAAAAAATTACAAAAGAAAAAATTGATATATTGTCAAAAAATCCAAAAAAATTCAAATATGATGCTGAAAAAATACAAAAAAAATGAAAAATACAAAAACATTCAAAAAAAATAAAATAAAATAAAATAAAATATATATATATATATAAAAAGTCCTAAAAAAAAATTCTTCCAAGTGGTGAAAACCTGGAAACAGGCGCTACTTGAGGCCTTTGCATCCCTATTTCTTAGCATGCATCCTCGACACTTAGCCTTTCTCCATCATGCCTTGTCCTTATTGCCTTGGTTTGGAATTGGTCTTTGTCTTTGTCTAGGGGCATCACTGTGTTAGCTTTGGTCTCTTGGATATGCTTGTCTTTAGGACACCTCGCAAACGGTGTTTTTCAACACTAACCCAACTGTGTTTTTCAACACAACCCCTGACATCGTGTGTTTTTCAACACTTATCAGTTTGGTCTTATCCAGTTCGGTCATGTGATCTTACCTACTTGCAAGCATTCGATCCTTATCCTCGGAACTCAGTATCAGTTTACACACTTAAAATTTTTTTGCAACACTTAATGCTTGAGATATGCCATGATCTTTTCTTTGTGTGCTGACTGATATTGATTTTCATTGAGTGTCCTTGTCTAAAAAGTCTCTCCATGATGCATAGCTAGAGGACTTGGGGCATGGGGCATGTTTTTATTTCTTTCTGCTTGTGGGTGTTGTCTTGAACCTCTTCAGTGTCTCTTGTTGTCTCCTTGACACACTTAAGAGATTTATGGCATCATCCTTGAATGTTTTGCACAACCATTCTCATGGTAATCCTGGCGTTTATGTCTTGATGCGAGCGTGGTTTTGCTACATTAAATTGGGTAAGTTAACATTGTAGTCATCTTGACCTTCATGTCTTTGATGCTCATGTTAGAATCTTTCCACATTCCAAGCTGATATAAATCACATTCATATCTTCATAGTTGCGTTTGTGACTAGTGATGATTGTGTGATTGTTCGATGTCCGGTAATAATGGCCCAATGATGAAAATAAGTTCTCTTACATTCTCTAATGAATGATGAACACACAAAAACCTATGTTACCCTATTGCAAGTACACCTTTGCATTTTCATGTAGCTTGCATTATTTAGACTTCATGTTAATTTGCACTTTTAGGCTGTATTATGGGTTTGAGAGGGTTTCCTTCATCTTTCTTGTGGATTTTTCATCAACTGTGATCATGTTCTTCATTTCCTTATCTTCTTTCGTGATCTCAATCGAAATTCCCTATCTTAAATAGTTGATTGATTTTGATGCATCCTCTTTGTTGAGTGCATTCTCTTCCTTCTCTCCATTTCTTTCCATTTCTTCCAAACTTCTATCTTCCATTCGATTTCACCCCTACTTCTTTTCTTCTAATTCAACCTTAGGGCATAATTTTCTTGCTGACCTACCTAGGTTCTGTGATTCTTATATTTTTCATCTTACATCAAGAACCTTATCTTTTGTTTGATTTGATCAAATTTTTCAATTTATTATTTCTCCTCTATCTCATTTCGATTTCGATCACGAGGGGGCAGTACCTATCAAACTTCAATCCTTGATTCAACTTTTATCAATTTATCAATTGCTTCTCTTGGGGAAACCTTGCTTGAGATTCTTATCTCTCACTTTGGATGTGATCCCAACTGACCTCATGTTCAAAGGCCTTTTGTTTATGTTTGTCCAGATGGATCCCGAGTCACGGCCACATCCGAGTTGTTTTGTGATCCCAAATCGATCTCACATTGCAACTTCATTCTTTGACTGCATGTGATCCCCAAGTCGACCTCACATTAGTCAAAGAGGGGCAAATGTATGCAACCTAAAATGGTCACCTAGACTTTGGGCCCCATTTATTTAATTTGTCAACATCAACTTTCTGAATCAATGATTGTCGCATTTTCAAATCAAATTTCTTAATCAATTCATAGCTATTTCAAATGTTTCAATTTTCCCTAAGGTTTGAATGCTTCATTAATTTTATTTAATCAAAAGAAATAAATCCCTTTTAATAAATAAAATAATGTTATTTAATTGAAGTTAATATTACTTGAATAAAATGATGCCATTTTAATTAAATCTTTTTAATTAAATAATTTCATTTTATTTTATTAATATTCATTTCTAAATATATAATCTTATTTTTATTTTATTAAAAGAGATATTATCGCCTTAAATAAATAAAATAAATGAAATATCCTCTCAAGAATATCCTGTGGATGAGAAAAAAGGAAACAAATCAGTTAAAAGAGAAATAAACTAAAAAAGAATTCCAATCAAGATTTGTTTCTATTTTTCTATTTATCCCACATTGCTTCTGAATTTTCCTTCAATTCCACTTTTGCCTATAAAATGAGCCCTCTCATTCTCATTTAAAAAAAAAGGAGAATCACGAATTTTTACATCAAACTTATGCTACAAATTTTCTTGAATTTTATCATTTGAGATTACACATTAATTTGATTTTATAAGCATCTTATTTTTAGAGCATATAGTTTAATATTACATTTTAGCTTAATCTTCATAGTAGATTAATTTGCAAAGTAATTCATTTATGGCATTGCATGTAGATCAATTTTCATTTCAATAAATTAGTTTTGTTTATTGCATTTTACAGTCATTTAGATTAGTTTTCATTGTTGCATTGCAAGAACAGGATTCATGGAGATTGGCATTCTTGCTTCTCCTCTTTGAATCTCTCGTTCCGGGACTGTATTTGCAGGGGTAACTGGGTCAATCTGAGGGCCACAATATCAATCCCTGCTCTTTTTGGATAGAGAGCTGTGAATTGATTTGCAAGGACTCATTATTGAGTATCCTTGCATGCAAGGATTCACAGAAGTATAACATATTTTTAGTTATACACGAACAACAAAGTGCCTTACAAGCCTACAGACTTGCAAGGAGGTAACCCCCAAGATCTCTCACATGGAGGAAGCACCAAGGAAATGGACTCCGCAGAGTTAGGAAGCGGTGACATGTCTACCCACATATAGAGCATGTTAGAAGTGGTGACACATCTACCTGTAGATAGAGCATGTCTAAAGTGTCGATATGTCCACACAAATAGAACATATCTAAAAGAAGTGACATGTCTATCCACAGATAGGATATGTCTAAAGCGTTGATGCATCTACCCATAGATAGAACACATATAAAAGTAGTGACATATCCACCTGCAGATAGAACATGTCTAAAGTGGCCGGTCATGCAGACCAAGAAAATTTAAAAGGGATCCCTCGGGAACCCTTCAAAAGGAGAGGGGTCCACTCAAGGGACACACTATTTGAATTTGTAAGATCTAGTCAAGCTACCCCCAAGCTAGACACGAAAGGATGAATGGAATGAGTCTAGTCAGGTTGCCCTCAGGCTAGATGTGCAAGAGTCCATTCGTTACAAAGGCTTTCAAAGAAAGGGTCCTTAAGGAACTTGTAGTGAAAGTATAAGGGGGGTCCACTCAAGGGACACACAATTCAAAAAGTCACCATCCTAGAGTGATTCATCATCAAGGGATCCTTTCAAAAGATGTTCACTTCATAAAGGAATTCGAAAGGAAGGCCATGCCCCCACATGAGGGGAAGTCAAAGTAGTTCCCGCTTCAGAGGAAGGTATTCAATTCCTTTCTTTACGAACCCATGATGAAGGAGACATATTTTGTTAGGGTTCCAAGTTGAGAATGTGCTTCCAAGGAAAGCGTGTTGTCAGGAATTTCAAGAAAAGATTCGTTGGTGGAAAATTCATTTTCTAAAATTTAGAGTGTTAAAGAATGTTGTCACACATAGGAGGGACAACTCAAGAAAAGAAGAGAGAAAGATAAAGAGGAAACAAAAATAACAAATAAAGGGAATAGGGGGATCTGGTTTAGCGAGGTCAGATCTCTTTGAGCTCATATAATAGTAGGTAACCGCAATACAAGGTGAAAGATCATCAATCCCCAATCAGATCAAGAAGAATGCACGAAAAGAAAAGTAAAAATAAAAAATTGGGTCAACATGGAAGGGGAGCCTAAATGCCCCAACTACTTTGCATCGTCCCCAATTTACTGAAAATCAAGCACAAAAATAGAAGAATGGAGGTACAAATAGAAGGTTTATGACACAAAAACCATGCCTATATCCAAGCACCAACAAGGGTGACGAGGGTCATCCAAGCACACATAGCATGGGTACGGGGGAACACATCACAAGACACACACACACAAAATATTAAGAAAAAGGGGGCCTCCTCCTAACACTGCTTGGCCAAGAGGTTGTTTGATTCCCAATCCAAATCCTCGTAAGGGGAAGGAGGATGAGTCTATAAAGGAGAAATGTTAAGAGGAGGGGTATTTGACCCTCCCACAATAAGGGCCAAGGAAGAGGGCCCCTCAAGCTCCTCTCCACCAAGCTCTTATGGAGTCAAAGTTAGCAATTTCGTGAAGATCACCAATAGGGTTGGGACTTCATCCATAGAGCTAAACATGCACCCCATGTGAGTGCTATGTCTTGCTTTGGTGGATGGGATGGACTGCGCCTGAGATCCACCGCTAGGCTCACCAAATGATTCAAGAGCGGTGATAAACTTAGGAGACGTCAGGATTGGTTCTGTCATAAGGAAAAAATAGGTCATCATAGGGCCACCTTGCAAAGGTGGGCTCCTCTTGCATCCTTTATCATGAGAAGGACTAGCCCTTGCCTTCTTCTTCGTAGGAGGGGATGAACTCCTTGCAGAAAAAGCTAGAGGTGCAGAGGAGGAAGAGGACAAAACTGTAGTGGATACGACCAAAGTGTTAACCATATCCATGGGTTTTGGGAATGGCTGAATATTTGGAATGGACATTAGCAAATATGGCTCCACCGAGGGAGCGATAAACATGTGTACCCAATTAGGGTTAGGTGCTTTTGTGCTCACAATGGGAGCCAAGAACGGATTAGGAAAAAGAGACACAACAAGAGAAAGGAAGATGACTTTGTAGAGGGCCCTAAAGTAGGGTTGGTCATTTCTTCTTCCTTCTGTTGTGAAGTGGATTGCTCGACCATGAGAGCCTTTCACCGATGCTTGCACTCTTGTGCAAGGCAGTTACTATGGCTCTTAGTGTTAGAAGCCACAACTTGTGAAGGGACATGAGTTTCCTGCTTGACCATAGAGACATCCACTACAGTCATTTTTGGTGGAGGAATGGGTTCCTATGCAGGAGTAGGGGGGATTAGGCTATGGACCGATGGGAGGAGTCGACTCAAGAGCCTCGACAGCAGGCCTCTTTCTTCTCATTGCCTTAGGAGTAGGAGCAGTAGGAGGCCGCAAATCAAATTCTTTGTGAGAACCTTTCCTTCTGCCATACAAGTAGTACCATGGTCCTGGAAATTAATTAGGAAGATCTATGATTCTAATCTTGGGCTTACTCCAAGGAGGAATCATCAGATTTAATGGATAGCCACGGGCTTGTTCATCCAGTAATCTTCCCAAGAAAGGGGAGAGGACGAGGCAGTTCGTGAAAGGGTCATCTTCCCTTTACCTTTACAGGAAGAGGGAGCCACTATGGGATTCTCCTCCTTCAAGGAAGAGGGAGCCACTATGGGATTCTCCTCCTTCAAGGAAGAGGGAGTGGATGGTGTAACCTTCTCTTTACCTTTGTGGGAAGGAGAAGGGATTGGTGTGGAATTCTCTTCTCTTTTAGAGGAGGAGTAGTCGTGGGTGTGGGCTTCTTCTCTTCCTGGGAAGAGGAGGTAACTAGTTTCTCTGTGACAGGAAGGGTTAGCTTTGGCTCCCCTTTGCCTCCATTTTTATACTTCACATAGTTCTTGTAAAGTAGATCTATTCTTGGAGGAAGCAAACTGACCAAAGAGGGCCAAAAGTGATCCAATGAATATCTACCATGAGATACCAAAGGTTGGTATCTGACGTCATGCACTACATGCACGAAACCCTTGTGGGAAAACTTTAAGCATTTGTGGATAATAGAAGTGATCCCATTCATGGAAGCCAACCAACAGATGCCTAGCTTCACTTTGAATAGGTTTGAATCTAGAATAACATCAAGGACCATGTCAACAGTCCTAGGTCCAACTAGGATGGACAAAGTGATCGAGCCATAAGGTTTGAGGTTCATACCATTGTGGGTACGGATGGTAGATCTTGTTTCTCCATATTTTTATTTTTGCAGTGAGTTTAATACCAATTTTTCCTCACTAACAACATTTACACGGCTCGCGGGGTCTATCAAGACACCTATCACAATGTTACCATTGATACGAGCGGGAATGTAAAGAGGTGAGGGCTTGTTGTTCAAAGGTAGATCCTGTGTTGTAAATGTAACATTTAGCGAATCGGATGTGAGTGAAACAATGGAAGTCACCTTGACCATATTTACATAGGCCCTAGGTTGAGAAGTAGAATTAGTGGGATCGATAATCATGTTAGCAGAATGTGACAAAAATAGGTCCATGTATATTTGCAATTCACTATTTTCTTTCATTGTTGATTTGTTCATGTTCTATTTATTCCCATCGAGACGAATGTTATCGTACTCGATGTGGTATTGTATTTCATGATGCAACTACATACAATGCTTGGTATCATGTCCATTAACATGATGGTACTGACAGAAAGTGCTCCCATCATACCACTTAGGGTAAGATTCCTTAACAGGATTAGGAGCTGGAAAAGTTACAATCTTATCTCTCAACAACTTTTGTAAGGAGGTATAGGATTTCGATAGCTTTGTGAACTTTCGATTGTGTCTGAGGTTGTTGTCATTAGTAGCAGCTACTACATTTGCAATGGCTTTTCCTTTTCTGGAGATTGATATAATGGATTTCCCTTCAAAATGGGTGTGCGGGGAATATCCCCCAAACTGAGCAACCGTATGTTGGTACTCTCATAAAGTTGTACACAGATGTGCGAAAGAAGGATATTTCATCAAGGAGAACTTCTCTTTCTAAGGCCTTTGTAAGTTTCCTATGAATACCTTCTACATGTTAGAGTCAGGCAACTGATATGAGATTTGTGAAAGAAGCACTTGGTAACGCGCTATGAAGTCAGTGATCTTCTCATTGTCTACTTGCTTACATCGGACGAGATCCAAGAAGCTCATCTTCGACCCGATATTTGCTTGGAACTGTCTAAGGAATTGGTTAACAAGCTGATCGAATGAGAAGATAGAATTGTCAGGAAAGGAACAATACCACTCGAGTGTTGTTTCCTTGAGAGATCAGGGGAATAGTTTAGCCATCAAAGCATCATGATGGAAGAAGTCAGTGCAAAGAGCATTAAAGGAAGACACATGTTTATGGATCCCCCTTGCCACTAAATTTCTCAAACTTTGGAATCTCCATTCCCTGGGGGAAAGGATTGTTTAAGATAGCGACTGAAAATGGACTATGTTAGAAGAAGGGCTAGAAAATGGGATGGGTCGAGGCTCGCTAACTGACTCTGCATCTTACCCATATTATGAAGTAGAGTGTTTAGAATAGGGTCGTTAGAAGATAGAGGGCTAGAGGATCCTCCTCCTCCAAAACCATTGCTAGGTCCACTTCCAAAACCACCACTGGTGTGACTTCTACTAGAGCTGCTACTAGAGCCACCACCACCGGTAGGGCCTTCCCCGGAACCACTTCCATGACCTTGACCAAAACCACTTTTTCCAGCACCACCTCTGCTACCAAATCCACTGCCACTACCAAAGCCTCCACCACCTATTCTGCTGAAACCTCCACCCTCGGAGGTGACAGAAGGGGTAAAGCTAAAGCCCAACGAGACCTTATTCACTTTGACAATTTTTGATGGATTAGGGATGGAAGCAATACTAATGGAAGTGATTGCATCATTCATGTAAATTGAAGTAGGAGGCATTGATACTCCTAATTGTCTCTCAGGCTCTTGAAAGGTGACTCCTTACACAAAACCAGAGTTGCCCAAAGGAGCGCACACTTTGGTGATACCAAAGAGACTACTTAGAAGTTCAATGCCCATTTGATATTTTCCCATCATGTGTTTTAATTCACTAACAACCTGAGTGGCCCTAGCCATCTTCAAATTTCTTTCCAAATGGTGTTCAAGGTCACCAAATCCTTTAGTAAGGGAAAATACATAATCAACGAGAATTTGAATGACCTCATGCTCATCCACCGATGATGGCATGGGAGACATAGGAGGTGTGGGAATGCGATCGGTCTCGTCAGTGAACCCCATCTCATTCCTCAATAACTATTTTTGTTTGACCAAACTAATGGTGAGACCAAAGAAAAGACCTTTAGAGATACCAAGTGAGACATTCATTCTATCCATTGGGAAGTGTCGTATACTTCTCAGGATATGCGTAGAAGTTGTGGACTAGGTTGTGATGCTCATAAACCTTCACAACATGCGAGGTCACAACAACCATGAAATATATAAAGGGAGTTTCAACACCAACAAATGAATAGACGTTGGTTCACATCGGGTACACCAAAAATGTAAGAGAGGGGGACCACCGCATACAAGACCCCAGGTCACGGAGGGTTGAGACGTGAGAGGCTGCCCTAACTTACCTCAGCTAAGTGTATGTTTAGGGTATGAGGATGAGAATGATGAGGATTTTTAGGGTCCTATGATTACTCTATAATTTTAGTTTCAATGTGGGGCTAGGTGAGTCGATCTCTAGGTCCAACTTTGCACCTCAGGGAGCTCTTTGCCTGAGGACGTCAGCGCAGACTTCAAATGGCAGCGTGATGTGCTAACATCTCAGAAATGCGTTGTAGTCCGTACAATCATATTACAACAAAGGTGAGGTTAAACACATCAAAATGACTTACCAGCATAGCTATCTACTTAAAAGGCTAGAATGATGTAACTAAATAGATTAAGTAATCTCTAATTTATAGAGCAAATAAGCAAAAGTGATAAAGATGAGGAGAATCTCACGATGAACTCGTTTTCCAACTGATCATCCAAGAGCTCACACACCTACACATAAAAAGAGAGAGAATGTTGGGAGGTTGTTGTATAGGGGTCTGCCTCAGTCAAACCCCTGTTTAGGTGTTCCCACCTCGTGGAAAACCAATGGAAAAGATAGAGGATTGATAAAACACAAGCATTACAAAAATAGTACTATGCTACTCAACCAAATGATAGAGGAGAGGAGAGGGAAGCTTACCACCTCCACCAAGAGTACTCAAGGTTGCTTGGGGGATAAATGAGAGGAACTCAAGCCTCTGCTGTAATGGCGTGGTGCCAAAATTTCTCTACTGATGTGATGGAGTGAGATATTACTGCTATCGAATGCTTGGAATACTTGGAGGTGAGCTTGTGAGAGTGAGACTATGAGAGCCAAGTCTGTTCCAGATTTCTTCCAACCTCCAAATGTAAATTCAAAGATTGATTGTGAAGGGATGAGAAATAAAATGACCATATTCGAGTCGGGTGGCCAAAGGAGGCATTACAACTTCGCTGCCAATGGGAAGAGTAACACCTATGCTGGCTCAGCCACAAGAATCTGCTAGGGATGTAAGTGCACCATGTGGAAATTCATGCACTGTGCGGGTGTCCCTGACAAAAATTCCTCCATTGACACATAAAATGGGTTCCAAGTGGACTGCTATCAATGAGCTTAAGTGAATTAAGCCTCCAAGTTAGGTTTTCTAAAGTGTAATAAGGAAAAAAAAGGAATTGCACCTAAGGTGCAAATTCACTCTTATACAGAATCAAGTTATAATTGTAACAAGAGTTTTACACTTTTGGGGCAATTATAACCCAATTTCTTATGCTTTTTACTTTATGTTCTATGACTCACTAAATTTCATTTGGGTTTAAAACGAATGCTCAAATGAGACTAAAATTGAACCCTCATTTCTTCATTGTCTTTTGGGTTTAAAATTGAACAAACTTAACATTTTGGTTGGTGCATAAATGAATTCATCTTAGCTTTAGAGGGTAAAATGAATGAGTGTTCACTCTGTTGTGACACACTTGTAGTATGTATCCAATCCCCTTGTGCTTCATGCGATCTTGGGTGAAGAGAAACACTCTAAGTGTACTTCACTATTTGTGTGCACTTATAGTATGTATCCAATCCCCTTGCACTTTGTGCGATCTTGGGTGAAGAGAAATACTTAAGTACAATTTTATGCTTTGTGTTACCCTTAAGAGAGGACTTACTATGAGATACACCTTGCAATGGGAAACTCATAGGAAAGTTCTTACAATCACGTTTACCGGTGGGCTATATCAAAGGTTGGGAAATCGTGAGAAAGTACCTTCCATCTTGGACTATGTAACATACTACACCTAGTACCATGCCTTAAGTGGAACGAGAATGGTAGTAAGCCTTAATTGGAAAAGTGTGTGCATATACAACTGGGTGTTCTTGGTTTGTTACTAAGAACCATTGTTTAGTTGCCAAAATCCTTAATGCTTGTTGGTGTGAGAACGATTGTTCTAAAGCCGCCCCACATTTTTACTATTCATTGTTGAAATAGAAAAATCCTTAAGATCTTTGGATCTTCAAGATTTTGAGATTTGGTGGTCTCGAGAAGTGTGTACCCTAGAGGGGAGCCAGTGTGGCCAAATCTCTAACTGTTCACATTGTCTTAGTATTTGTAGAAATTCAAGTGGGGACTCAGGTGGTAAGTGATTGTGAGTCAGTTTAATACTTTGCTTGGTTCCAAAATGTTACAAACAAACATTCACAATCTTCCTCAAAATTTCAAACCCTTTAGTCTAAATATGGATACCCTTTGAAAAAATCCTTGATATTAATGCTTGTCCTAAGGATTTCTATCCTTAGAGATTTATAAATATCTTGACTTATATCTCAATCTATATTTCCCAAAGTCAACATAAGCAACTAAACTTGAAAAAATGGACATTTTGAAATTTATGATGTTTCTAACATAGACATTTAGTTTGAAAACATAATCAGGACGAGTGTTTGTGCTAAAATAAACTCACTTAAGCAAGATAAACTTCAAAAATTGAACCCCACATGACCATTTGGAAACCAATCATGTCGGCTGAACAACCTGACCTTATGCCGGCCATCATACAAGGAAAAAATTGCAAAAATGAGTCCAAAATCATTGAGTTATATTTTCAAAATCATTGAGTTCCATTATCCAAAGTCATTTAATTCCATTGTCAAAATCATTGGGTCCTATTTCAAAAATAATTTGAGTTCTATTTTACCAAAATCATTGAGTCCTTAGGGTTTGATCACTTTAGAGGTATAGCATATTTCACAGTACCTTGGTCTTGGAAAACAAAAGTTCATTCTAGGTCAACATTGGGTCAAACATTTCATCCATCCTTCATCATATTTCATCCTTCACTTTACCAAACTTTGCAAACTTTTGAACACACGAACATTTTGGACTTAGACATCAATCAAACCAAACCATAACTTAGCTACTTTTTATGTGAAATGAATCCTTTTCCATGCATTTGGTTAAGTTAGTTATCATCTTTGAACTAGTTTATCTTGAAGGTCACGAGTCTACCCTAAAGATTCTCAAGTTCATAAACATCCTTTGTCAAACATCAAACATCAAAAATCTTAAGTCAAAAGTGTCGTCCCCAAAATGTTTGCAAAGATCACTTTCCATATCATTCACCTTTTTCATCTCCCATTGCCACCATTGGTCCAAAACACCTTAGAGGTTCACTTTTGCAACAAGGTCAAAACACAAGAAAAACATGGAATATAAACTTGACTCATACATCATGAGGTGTAAATCAACCAAACTATCAAAACCTTACAATGCCAATTGATTATCAAAACCCACATTTATACAATCCACACATGGGATCCTTATATCGTACGAACCTCAATGCTACAAAAAATGTGAGTATGCCTAATTAAAATTTTGTAACTCCTTTCCCTATGGTAGATTTAAATCAAATTCAAAACCTACAAATCTATTAGCCAAATGATTAATACATGAGTCTTCAACAAAACAACATTATCCCATCAAATCAATACATGCCAAATGTGAATATACCAAATAAAAACTTACCAAAGATGAACATATCAAATCCAAACTTGGTGAACTATGGGATAAATACATTTACAAATCACACCAATTTTGTTCAAAATCCAAACAATATACTAGAAACTCAATGTGTTGATCCAAATCAAGGTAACACCATGCAAAATCAAGGTTACCTAAATCAAAGCAATGTGTTTCCCAACCACAACAATATTTAATGCCAACCTATCATGTAAAATATAAACATCATCCCAAATTAGAACATGGTCCAAAATCAATTTGTGCATTATCCCATACAAATACGACAAGTGTATATTCCAAATATGGTTGAACAACAACCAAACCCACTACACCAAGGGTATCAAAATCAAAATCTAGATCAAATTATGTGAAATCAAATTGCCACACTTAGAAAATTTATTGATTCATATCACCAAGAGACATCTCCACCCCAAAATCAACATGCTCCCCCATTGATTAAATCATGTCATCAAAACATTGAGTTGTGTCTGCAACCACATCAAGAACAACATCTTCAATATCAAGAAGTTGGATACCAAAATCAACAACCTCAACAACAAGATCAATCACCACATCTCCAAGATGAATCACAACTAGATCAAACACAAAAATCACAAGATTCACAAGATAAAAACACCATCACCAGAAGTGAATGCACTCCTTTAGGGAGCCAATTGAATTAGTATTAAACACATTAGTCCATGCTAAACTTATCAATCTTCCAGAAGCATTCAATGCAGGTTAATCTAGCATCAAGTTCTCATGGGATGATGATAATGCTTATTGTGAATACCATAGAAAAAAAGGTCATGACATGTTAGATTGTATTGAACTCAAAGATCTCATCCAAGACCTTCTTGATCAAGAAAAAATAACTGTTGATGATGATGATCAAGATTCAACGATTAATGATGGCAGTGACAATATCACCACCACAATTTTTTAAAACAATGATCAAGATCTATCCATCAATGAGCACCTTGAAGATGTTTCTACCACATCCAACGATCAAATCAAAACACATCAAGAGTCATTTTTTAATCATGATCAAGATCCATCAACAATATCCAACAACGATCCATTTCAAGAAGCATTAACATCATTTGATCCTATGATTGAAAACATTGATAATATCCCCACCACCATGTTTGCAGATAAAATTCAAGATTCATCTGCCAATGATCATGTTGACAATGTCTCTACATCACCCAATGAGCTAGAGGACATATCTCAAGAATTTATTCTAACACATGATAACATCTTTCACGAAAGTCTAGAAATGGTCCTTTCCAAGAAATTTTGACATCCTTTGTCCTTTCCAAGACATATTGACATCCTTTGATATTGAAGGAATTCTTAATTCAACACTTGATCAAAGTCCACTCAAATATCAAGAAAATATTGAGCTAATACCCATGCGTAATGAAGACATTCAAGAACCCTTTGTAAGCAATCCATCCTTTGAAATTAACCCAAGAGCTTGATCCAAAGCATGTTGAAAGAAATTCCAAAATTAATCAAGATTAAAAATTTGTATTCAAGATACTACCATGATCTAATGGGTATTTTCCAATCCATACAAGATGTCACAAATAATGATAATATCCATATATCACATAATCCTCCATCTACCCATGAGTTGCTTACTCCTAATGGACATGTAGATGATCTTCATCCAAAACAAGAGTCTCATACTCTTGATATCATTACCAAGGAACAAGAGTCTCCTACTCTTAATATTTTTACACATGATAAAGGCATAGGAAAATCCATAAATACATAAAAAATTGATCATGAAGAAAACCTCTACATAGATGGTAAACAACCCCATCACACCTCCTAGAATAAAGCAAGTATACAAAGTCAAAGAGAAAGTGGTCAAACAACCTCCCATGGTTCCTTCCATTCCTCCCCTTAGGGAAGAAAAGAAACCTATAGTTGATCAACCCGCTCCTACACAAACACAACTTGAAAACAAAACTAAAAGAAATAGAGGTTCTAGAGAGTGTAGGCGTAGACGCCGTGCCCTTGCTTGTAGGTTACATGAAGAATTAAACAAAGAAAATCAAGATCCAAACTTGACTGAAGCAATGCATGATGAATCTACCCCTTCCCCAAAACAAAATAATCCAATGCAACAACCACAACAAGAGTTCCATGAAGGTTATCCTTCAACCTTCTATTGTGATTAACTTAGATGACGATGGCGAAGTTGCTAAAATTGATGAAGAGGTGCATAATGAATTGAATACATTGTTTTCCTCTTCCATGAGCTTAGATGCCAAATCTCCTACAAAGAGTGTTGAACTTGGTAATGACCCTAGTTTGACACTTTCCATTGTCCTTTGTCTAGTTGTCCACCTTCGGTATACAAGGAACATGATTGGGATGTAGAAAACCTACTAATAGGTTGACTTGCATGTGCCTTACTAGTCTTTTGCATTATTTATTTCTTTTTAATTTT